>JANHMN010000008.1:5167301-5238376 GCA_030674055.1 Rhabdomys pumilio
AGAGAGAGAGAGAGAGAGAGAGAGAGAGAGAGAGAGAGAGAGAGAGAGAGAGATTTTTGAAAAATTAGGTCTCTCAACGATTATGTCAAGATTCAATAACACTGCAAATTAGCACTGAAGAAAAGATTCTAGGGAAAACCATATTTTTAAAACATGTATTCTTAAGCTCCATGAATTTCATGGCTCTTTATTTATGCCTCAATTTCCTCCTCTGGCTTTTCTCAATTACGGGCTATAAGCTATAAGTGAAGCAAATCCTGCTCTGCCTGCAGTATTTAGATGAGCATGCCCACCATCAGATCACATGTTTGAAAAGTTGATCCCCTATTGATGGAACAGTATTGAAGGATTAGAGTGTTGTGGCCTTGTTAGAAGAAGTGTACCACAGATGTAGGTTTTAAAGTTTCAAAAGACTCATTGCACTCTATCTCTGTCTCTCTGTTTCTTTCTTCCTCTCTGTGTATCTCTGTCTCTCAGTCTCTGTCTGTCTGTCTGTCTGTCTCCTGATAGAGCATATAGATGTGAGGTCTAAGTTGCTGCTCCAGCCATACCTTTGCTCTACCATCATAGACTCTTAACCTGTTGTAAACATAAGCCCAATCAAACTTTTTTGCATAAAGTGCCTTAGTCATGGTATTTTGTTATGGTAATAAAAAAGTAACTAATGCAATTGCAAGTTGGTTTTGGTCATAGTATTTTATTACAGTTGCAAAAAGCAAATTAAGACAAATTCTGATCTCTCCAACAGTTTCAAGTGCTTTGGGACACACCTTTTCTGTCAGGTTCAGTGTGTGTGTGGTTTTTAAGTTACCAAACTTTACACTTTCATCTTTCTTCTTTTATTTTTGATTTTTCTAACCATTCAGATGGATGAAAGAAGGAAGAGTATCCATAGCACATCCAAATACTATCCTCTCTTGAAATTTTCTCTCCATTTAAATTCAACTCCACTCAAGTTCTCCGCATGCAGGTGGAATACTGCCACATACTTTGTTAAAACTTTAATATGATAAAAACTCCTTTCCCAGTTTGCAGATGGCAGTCTTTGTACTTCCCCCTAACTTCATGAGCTGAACTTAAACTGTCCATATTTTGTTACCATTCTTACATTCCAAGGTTTCTCCTAAATAGCCCACTAAATTTTGCTTGCAGAACGCTGGGGGTTTGTAACCCACAGCTACAAACTCTTCCATATTCCTTCCACAAAAACCTAAGAACCACATATGATAAAATTTACACCAAAACCAGCCCCTTTCTGGATACCAATTTTATGAATTACTTTTTCTGTTGATGTGATCACAATAGCCCTGACAAAAGCAAATTTAGGAGGAAAGATTTATTTTGGCTTGGAGTTTGAGGATACAAGCAATCATTAGAGGTTTTCTGGACATGGCTGCATTCTTCATGACTCTCTTCTGTTCAGTCATTCCTTCCATGGAATTTATTCTTTCTCATGCCCTGTTGCTTGAAACGATCTCTCTCTCCTCTGCGAACACTGCTACTTTTGGTTGTTCTGTAGTACTGATCACGAATTGTCTTAGTTTGTGTTTGTCTCTAATGCCCTTATTTCTTCATCAAATTCATTAGATAGTTTTTCTGATTATAGTATTTTTAGTTTGTTATTTGCTTTCAAAGTCTGAAATATATAATTCCATGCTTTCTTGGATATGAGGGTTGCTAATGACATATCTGATCTCTTAGCGATATCTCTGACTTTAGGTGAATTTCCCCTTATGGTTTTTAATACCGTTTCTTTTGCTTTTTGTTATTGATATCTTGATATCTTGACAATAGGACTTCATAGAGTTTTTTCATTGGTCATCTTTATCTGGATTCCCAAATGTCTCTTTCATTTGAATGTCTATTTCTCTGTATTTGGGAAATTTTATCTCAGCTCCTTCTATACTATGGATTCTTGTGTTTAGACTCTTGATCACATGTAATAGTTTTTAAGCAAATGGTCATGCTCAGTGTTCCCCTTTGTCATTTGAACACAGCATTCATCAACTTCACTTCTTTCTCATCTATTTCAGTATATTTTTCATTTGGTCCATTGAGATTTTCTATTTCTCTTTTTTTGTTGGATATTTTCTTTATTTACATCTCAAATGTTATCCTTTTTCTAAGTCTTCCCTCTAGAAACCTCCTATCCAATCCCCCTCTCCCTGCCTCTATGAGGGTGCTTACCCACCATACTCACTCACTCCCACCTTCTTGCCCTGGCATTCCTAAACACTGGGTCATCGAACCCCCACAGGACCAAGGGCCACTCCTCCCACTAATGTCCAACAAGGCCATTCTCTGCCACATACGCAGCTGGAACCATGGGTCCCTCCATGTGTACTCTTTGGTTGGTGGTCCAGTCCTCAGGAGCTCCGGGGACTCTAGCCTACTGACAGTGTTGCTCCCCCCACAGGGCTGGAAAGTTCCTCAACTCCTTTAGTCCCTTCTCCAATTCTTCCATCTGGTACTCTGCACTCAGTCCAATGGTTGGCTGTGAGCATCTGCCTCTGTATTTGTCAGGCTCTTGCAGCACCTCTCAGGAGACTGCCATATCAGGTTCCTGTCATCAAGCACTTCTTGACATCCTCAATAGCGTCAAGGTTTGATGACCATATATGAGACAGATCCCCAGGCGAGGCAGTCTCCGGTTGGCCTTTCTTTCAGTCACTGCTCCACACTTTGTCTCCGTATTTCTTCCTATGAGTGAGTATTTTGTTCCCCCTTCTACAAAGCACCAAAGCATCATTCACATTTTGGTTTTCCTTTTTTTTTTTTTTTTGAGCTTCATATGGTTTGTGAATTGTATCTTGGGTATTCTGAGATTTGGGGCTAATATCTACTTATTAGTGAGTGCATACCTTGTGTGTTCTTTTGTGACTGGGTTACCTCACTCAGTATGATATTTTCAAGCTCCAACCATCTGCCCATGAATTTTATAGTCATTGTTTTTAATAGATGAGTAGTACTCCACTGTGTAAATGTACCACATTTTCTGTATCCATTCCTCTGTTGATGGACATCTGAGTTGTTTCCAGCTTCTGGCTATTATAAATAAGGGTGCTATGAACATAATGGAGCATGTGCCCTTGTTACATGTTGGAGCATCATCTGTGTGTGTGCCCAGGAGTAGTATAGCTGGGTTCTCAGGTGTCCAGTTTTCTGAGGAACCACCAGGCTGATTTCCAGAATGGTTGTTTTAGCTTGCAACCCCAACAGCAATGGAGGAGTGTTCCTCTTTCTCCACATCCTCACTAGCATCTGCTGTCATCTGAGTTTTAGCCATTCTAACTGCTGTGAGGTAAAATCTTAGGATCATTTTGATTTACATTTCCCTGATTATAGCAGGAAGTATTTTTAAAAGGTGGCACCATCCTGCACAGTACCAAACTACTCTCTGCCCATGGTCTCACCATCTCTAGGCTAGCCTCAGTCAGTGGTCTTCTCTTTTCTGGTTCACCTGCCTCAGAGCTGCCTATACCTTCACAGTCATCTATGCCTTGCAGGTAGATGTCACAAATTCCCTTAACTCAGTAAACCAAAACTCTTAGAAGCTTATAATTAATCAGTCAAATTTATATGCCAATAAATTCTCAATTTATAAGATGTCCACACATAAATTTTAGAGCCAATTGATAATGATACAAGCTGCCCACCTAGACCTGATGATTAAAGATGTTGAACACTTCTTTAGGTGTTTCTTAGCCATTCGAGTTTCCTCAGCTGAGAACTCTCTGTTTAGCTATGTTCTCCATCTTTTAATAGGGTTATTTCATTGTCTGGAGTCTAACCTTTTGAGTTCTTTGTATATATTGGATATTAGCCCTCTGTCGGATGTAGGATTGGTGAGGATCTTTTCCCAAGGTATTGGTTCCCGTTTTGTCCTATTGACAGTGTCCTTTGCCTTACAGAAGCTTTGCAACGTTATGAGGTCCCATTTGTCGATTCTTGATCTTAGAGAATAAGCCATTGGTGTTCTGTTCAAGAATTTTTTCATTTCCAATGTTTCTGTTTCTTTTTTTTTTTTTTTCCAAAATCCTGTTTACTTGCCTCGACTTACTGCCTTGCTGCTGCCGTTTTCATCCGTATTGCTTACTTTTTCCCATGTGGCCAACTTTCCCCTCTAGAGAATGGGCCAATCTGTTAGTAAGTATCTCATTCATGTTACTGATCATGTTCAGGAGAACAACTTGAAATCATCGTCTGTCATTTCACCAATTTAAATATCTTTCAGTTTATTTGTTAAGGAGTTATGATCTTGGTAAGAATTCCATTTTCTTGCTTTTTTGAAGATTTTATATTCATTTGTTTGCAATTTCCTCATCTGTTGGTTTGACTGTGTGTTTTGGCTTTAGTGCAACAATTTTACTAAATAGCCTACCCTTGGATGCTTAGCCCATAACATAACTCAGTCAGGAGTAAACAAACTTCTGTAGAAGCAGCAATACTAGACCATACAAGACAGAGAAATACTTAAGATCAGCTGTATCCCACTATACTTCAACAATAATTCATAGGACTAAAAAGCATAAATGTACTATAAATTGTTGTTAATAAATTAAAACCTATGATTACCCTTGACGGAAAACATAAAAACATATGAAATTTGTCTCTCTTGTTCTGGATTATTTCACTTAATATAATAATTTCCAGTTTTTCCTATTTGCTTGCAAGTGTTGTAATTTTATTTTTCTTTGTGGATAAATAAAATTCCATTGTATATATATACAACATTCTTTGTTAACTTATGTATTGATGAAAATCTATATTGTTTTTATTTTTAGATTCTAGAAATCATACAGCAATAAATTTCAATGTGCAAGTGTCTTTATGGTAAAATTTAAAATTTTAATTTCTATGTCCAGGAATGACACATCTGGATTATATAGTTTATCTATTTTTAGATTTCTTTTAAAATCAAAACTGTATTATCAAGAAATTGCAAATAAAATGCATCATGCACCAAAATTAACCAGGCTCAAAGTCTATACATCTCAATGAACTTCTATAGCTAGAATTGCCATTTGCTTAGATTTAAATTTTCACTTTAATTATCAAGTATATTTTATGTACTTGTCCAATGTGAAAAAGAGAGGCAATAAAAAAATGCATGACAGAGCCAGAACTAGAATAACAATTAACTTTATGTTTTCTTCCTGACTCGGGTGTTGGTTACTTCATTTAGTTCTTCCCCGTTACCTTCTTATCCCTTCTACAGCACCCTTATTTCACTGAAACTGGCAATAGTGATTTCTATAGTGCCTGCACAAGTTTAAAATCACACCAGCAGTGAATATAAATTCCTCTTTTCCTACACCCTTGCTGTATCTGTTAGCTGTTTTCTTGATATTAGCCCATCTCATTGTGATAAGACACAATCCTCCTCCCTAGAGAAAAAACAATCTGGTCAAATGAGTCAACTTAATAGGATCTTGAATTCAGTTACAAATGTTTTGTGGAGAAGTTTTGTGTCTATATGTTACCCCAGTGCTCAGCACCTGGGATGATGCTTGGAGACAGAGAGTAAGAATCCCTTGAATCAATGACACATATTCCAGGAGTCAGGCAAGAAGCAGAAGCAGACTTGTTTATTCTAATTGTGGGAAATGCACAAGTCCTGTAACTTTATACCCTCTGCCCAAGTCCTGTAACTGTTCAGCTGTCTTTGGTCATCTCTGGGTGTCAGGCAGGTTCCCAGGTTAGTGAATATGGAAGAGTCTGCTGTATGCATGGCTGTTGCAGGCTGCTGGTTAGAACATTCTGACTCCTACATCTATGTACATCAACAAAATTAGCCTAGAGCTTTGTATGGGTGTTTTGTTCTTATTTTGTCTTAGCAATATTGGGTGATTGTGACTTAGTAGAATGAGCTTGTCTTTTTCTTCCTTTTTCTTTTTGAGATTTTTTGCTGTTTAAGCAGTAGTGGTATTTTTTTTCTTTGAACTTTGCTAACAATGAATCTGCCTGGTTTTGTGGATTTCTTTTAAATATTGTTTATAAGATACTGCATGTCTCTTAAGAGGGGTAGTTGAGCTCCTATTTCTCAGACTAGTAATTACCCTATGACATTAATGTAGAATATGAAAGAAAGCTTCATTCAAAAACAGTTTAGTGTCACACAAAAATGAATCTGATTCAAGATAAACCCAACTACAAACATTTTAATAAATATAGCATGACAAAGTCAAGTTTTAATGGTAGAAAACATATCCTTGGCATTGACTCATCCTGAAAATCAAAGCATAAAGAAGACAGTAGGGTGCATGTCAGTTATTTGGGATGTGATTGAAGGCAAATGGGGAATAAGAGAACAAATGCTGGCCATAGGAAAACTGGTTGGTGATGTGGTATCAATTGGGATATAGAGTCAGCCTTGTACAAACTCGGGCAGAACTCTGATGGATGAATTAAAGTACAGAGTTGAATACACCTAACTTTAACAACCCGTGTTAGTCAGCTTTCTCAGACTGCTTCTGCATTTGCTGGGAAATTCTCCCAGAAAGGAGCAATCATGAGCCATTAACAGCAAGTTCTCACTGACGCAGGAAGTGCACACCAGCTGTCAACAGACTAATTTGTGAGGCAGGGCAGGGGATCAATATAAAAGAATTATTACATTATTATTCATTTTGTAATTATTGAGAAACAGTTTGATATAGATTCTGGTGCTTGTTGATAATTCTTTCAATTTTAAACAATCTATCATCATGTTTGGCTGAAATTGATAATAAATGAATCTGAGTGTAGAAATGTAAACAGAAAATTGTGAATTGTGATGAATCTCATTATTTATGTATTGTCATACCTAATATTTTAATAACACAAATTGAAATATTGTATATACAATTGATCAATATTATAAGATGAAAAAATTATTACTTTGTTCTTATTAAAATATGTAGATTTAGTTGATACTTAAACTTTAGGATCATTTTTAATTTTGAAATAACAGAGAAAAGTGTTGCAGGTCAAAGCTCATCTTCCATTCTTTTTCTTTTCTTGAAAATTTTTAGAAATTTATTGACTTTTATTTTATGCATTTGAGTTTTCTTGTATGTATGTAATATACTACATGCATGCCTCATGCTTTTTAAGGCATGATATCATTTTTGTTTCCCCTGTAACTGGAGTAATAGACGGTTGTAAACAGGCATGTGGGTAAAATGAACTGAACCCAGGTCTGCAAGAGCAACTGTTCTTAACCACTAAGCATCCTTACCAGCCTCTCTCTTGAAATTTATAGGAAAAAAAATGTGTTATATGTATATACATGCTGGTATGACACAATATACACATGGGAATGATGTGGGAAGACTCAAAGGACTGTTTACAGACTGTCTGACTTCCGAGCTCAGATCTGAGATATGATGGAGTTGAATGACCATGTGATTCTCCGTGTCATGAGAGGACACAGGCCTTTTGGTACTGCTGGTCACTATTTATAGAGTTAAGTAGTGTGCCAAACCTGAGCACAGAATGTAAGCAGGCACGTAGTTAGGAGCCACACAAGAAGAACTTGCATACACCAAAGCAGAATTTAACATTCTAAAGACTGTATGAGCCAAGAGATAATTAAAAATGTGTGAGAGATACAATCACACTCTGTTTAATAGGTTAAGAAATATTTGCTATGTTTTTACTAATTTCTTAGAGATAAGATATGGCAAATACATCCAGCCTGGAAAATTTGAAAGTGTAACTTAAATTAACATATTTTCCATGGACATTTCTACCTTTTCCTTCTTATCAATTCACACTGACAGGTTGAAAACACAACTTAAAAAGGAGTGAGGATTACCCAGGGTTCTCTCCAGAGTCGCCCTGAATTTCATGCCTTTTGCTATTCCACCACCATTTCCCAAATGACCACACAGTCATGTGTTTGAGACACATATTCAAAACATGTTTCAGTCACATAAAAATGTTTATGTGCAAGCATGTGAGTCATAATAGGAATTTTATTTTATGTTATGGACAATGAAAGTTTTAAATATCTTTGCTTCAGAGGTTCTGTATCCTAGCTAAGATTGTCTTTTACCTCTTCTTAATTTTTGACTTAAAATGTCAGCCATTCTGGAGCTGTTGGGCAACATTGCTGAAAATTTTTGTATTGAAAGGAGAAGAAAATCTCTCTTGTAATTTATTTTGTGGCAAAGCTAGGGGAATCCCCACTCCTCTAAAATGTAGCTCTAAACTTTGGAAGCACTTCCTAATCTCATTTATCTGTTGAAGATAACAGGACTTTTGTTTTTTTAAGTATGGCATAAACATGGAATAAATATAAATATGACTAATTCATTGTCTTGCCATGATGGGTGATCAATAGATATTAATCAGTATGATCATTGTTATTTTACATAAAATAATAGAAATATGTTATATTTCTGTGAAACTTTAATTTATTTGGCTCATCTTGATAAGTGATAGAAAGTTTATAGATTGAAACTCAAGTCTCCAAGACTTGTGTAGCTTCGAGTAAAACTGCAGATACAGAAGAATTTCAACATGTTGTAGTTGTTCAATGGATGATCTAAAGTTATTGCAAAAAGTAGAAAACAGACAGAAATCCAGATCATTTGAGTTTGTCTTTTTCTTTCTTGCCAAAATTAAAACTAATTTTGACAAATGATGTGGTCCTGTCACATTCTCACTTAAGACAACTAGTGGTGCAAAAATTTGTAATTATTTGAGAGCAACAATTCAAATACAAACCAAATCTCAATTGTGCTTGTATAAAACAGTCCTCTGGTAGAGAACACATTTCTCAGAATTGGTTTATGCAATGCAGGCTATTCTGGCTGTGTTTACTTTTAATCATCAACAAGTGACATCAGAGCTTTGTCAGGACTACACATTTGTCGGCCTTCCTGGCAACCTCAGGACTGTGCATTCATAGGCATTGATGGCAGTATTATTCTGATTTCTGCAAACAAGTGTTGAAGTCAAGTTACCAGAAGATGTATATCTGTAGAGAGGTTATAAACCAGAGTCTATCTATGTTTTATACAACAATCAGAACAAGACAGCTCATTAAAAATGTGTTGTATGAATTTATGTATGGAAAGCAAGACAAAGCAATGAGTGAATTGTAAAAGAAAAAAAAAATCTCAGTAAGTTTTCCAACCAAAGGCCCTTAAAATGTTTTGACCACTTCATCATCATATTACTATTGACTTCAATATTTCTGATTTTTATTTGTGTTTGAAATGAACAAGAAGAGACTCTATTTGTAAGCACCTTGCACATGTTGCCAGCACTTGGCAAGTGACCTCTCGCTGACCTCTAAAAGAAAAGCTGAACTAGCAAACAAAAGCACACGCAAGGATGCTTATGGCCCATCTGGGGGAGACAAGGGTGCTTAGCTTCTCCCCACCCCTTTTAATTCTCTGCCATAGATTACAATGCACTCCCACTTTAAAAGAAAGAAAACACCAGCAACAAAAGCCTGTCCATCTGTTAGCATTCTCCCTCCTCTAACACCCTTGAGATTAACTGTGTGGGAGAAACCAAGGCATGAGATGTGCTTTCCTGACTGGTGATGCAAAGCATGGCATTTTCTGCTCAAGTAGTTTTTGCAGTTTCAGTGTATAGACCTTAACAGGAGAAGTAGGCATTAAGTTTCATTTGCTCAAAGGCCATGGTTCTTCTTGGGAAATAAGTGGCCATGTGCACATTCACGAAGAGAGGATGATTAGTCAATAAATTACAACAATGGGGAAAATGTGTGTGCTGACTCCGAGAAAAATAAACCTTTGTAAGGATCTTCAGCGGGCTTTACAGGGGTTACTCAAATCGCAGTAAGTTGCTGGCCTAAACTCCTTGCAGAAATGGCAGTTAAAGCAAGTTTGCACCACAGCAGGAAGAAAAGGTATTTCTGCTTGTTTGCAATATCAAGCACATTTTAAGGCTATAAAAATTGAAGTCTGATTTTTTTCATATGCTTACTGTGAATTCTCTAGTATACTTCAGAAATAATGAAAACAAAGTTTGAAATATTAAAATATGATGAAGACCGTTATAAGTGGAAGTATCTAACTTTCAAATTTTCATGACAAAGTTACGATGCAAGTTAAGGAGCAAAAGTGGCTGTTTCTGTGTGGCAGTTCCCAAGAATAAATCCATCTTCCATGACAAAGCCACATGATATACCCCTGGTTTTATTATTGTGAAAATACTCATGAGCTCCTGGATAGCAGTACTTGTAAGGCCACTGCCAGTGTCTTGGGATTAGGGATCCCCGGAACACAGGATCTCAAATGTTTTATTTATACTTTGGAAACTTTTCAGAGACTAATTGTTCCCTGGATCTCCTGCTAGGAAATGAAAAGTTGCTGAAATTAAAGAGGTTCTGAAGTTTCCCCGAAATTTGAAACAAAACAAAGGAAAACAAACAAACAAACAAACACCCCTTTCATCTTGGACAATAGTAAGGCATCATAGATTAGACAATCTGGAGAGTACCATGTATTCAAATGGAAAGGGATAAGTCTGAGTCACAATGACCTTATATTTCTATTTGAATCAAACAGAAAAATCAAACAAATGAGTATCTTTCATATTTCTCCTTACGCAGGAAAGCCAGCGGTGAGAAATTGCAGTTCCTGCTTTTTGCACCCCATTCTCCATCCACTTAAGTGGACAGGTCACATGGGGCTACATTAGCATTGCTGAATTGGATGAGGGAGGAAATAGGGAGAAAGTCTGTTGTGACCAGCACACACTGACCTATTGCTGAGAATGCCCAAGACTCTCTCAACAATAGCACTACTTTAAGCTGCCTACTATGAATTATAGCCTC
Organism: Rhabdomys pumilio; assembly: GCA_030674055.1. Taxonomy (NCBI): domain Eukaryota; kingdom Metazoa; phylum Chordata; class Mammalia; order Rodentia; family Muridae; genus Rhabdomys; species Rhabdomys pumilio. Next base: position 5,178,100 of record JANHMN010000008.1, read on the forward strand.
AGCCATCTCTAAAGCATCGACCTGATTACTGAGGGAAGATAGGCTCTCTCTCATTAATTTTTTTGATCAGTTTTACCAAAGGTAAACCTTTAGGAAGTTTTACTTGTATGGAAAAATAATAAAAATACATGGCAATTGTGTCCTTACCCATGCTCTCCCCAAAGGCTTTCTCAGAGACACTATGGTTTCATTCCTAGTGTCCTCACATGTACAGGAACAACCAGACTTAGTATCACAGATGAATTATTTGATATATATGATCAGAGATCCATTATGTTTTATTAAGTAATTATACTAAGCTCACAAAGTAATTTAGAGCCATCTAGGGGTCAAGTTCCTTTTTCAGGATAGGCAAAATCAGAGGAGAAACAGCTAGTACTCAGCCATTGGTAGCTTTTGGAGTCATTTTTCTAGTTTTTCTGAAAAGTATTTTAGTGTCAAGTGTCGTAGTAGGTAAAAGTATAGGCATCTCATATGCATACGTGGATAGAAGTACAGACATCTCAAACTCATTTTAAAAAACTCCAGAGTAACAACTGACTTATAAATGAAACTATCCTTGGCTTCTTAGATTGAAAGGTTATGCCATCAAAAGTGCCACCTTAAAACACAAAAGTTGCCTTCATGTGTCCTGTGACTGGGTATCTGGAAATATCATATGTGTTTAATAGAAAACACATGTTAATTTCAATGCTAGCACAGGAAAGTATGCTAGGAGAAGAAGCAGACAGAATTGAAGATAGAACAATATATGAATCAGGCAGTGTGTGTTCTCAGTGAGGTTTCTTTTTACTTTTAAAGATTTTTTTTTTACTGTTACATGTATGTGAGTGTTTTCCCTGCCTGTACATATGCCTGCATACCACATGTATGTAATGCTTCCAGAGGCTAGAAAAGGACATCTGATCTCCTCTTCCAGAGGCTAGAAAAGGACATCTGATCTCCTGTAACTAGAGTTATAGAGGGTCATGAGCAACTGTGTGCGTGCTGGGAGCCCAACTTGAGCCCTCTGGAGTAGCAGCAAGCTCTTGTAACCACTGAGCCTTAAGACTAGAGCAAGAACATAATTTCTTACCATTCTTCTCTCTCCAAATAACCACAATTAAAGCACACCTCCACATTTAAATCAGAATAAAAACCTTGAAAAAAAATGACTATACTTGAATAACATATATAAAAAAAATAAAATATCCATTCAATGTCCTGATTACTCAAGTGTCTAGAATATGTACAAATATTGTGCTTGTCATGAGAAATCATTATAAATTATATGAATACTAAAAATAGGCTGGAATTTCCTCAATAGTTGGGTGTGAAGAGGAGATATCAGGAACATAACTGTACTGATTTAAAAATAACTTATATTATCAAAATGAATTCACATGATGTTTCTGTTCTAAGATTGTCCATAATGTCAGAGACAACCAATCACAGATAGCCTGGAGGATAAGGCCCATTAGACGGAGCTTTGGCTTTGTGAGGATATAAAGTGAAGTGCACCATTAGAAAAGCCCGGATTTCAGTAGGAAGTGTTTCCTGCTAAAGACTCTCAGAGTCACCAGTAGCAACAGCTCCAACAAAGGATGCCTGACTAGCGTGCGTGATGCTTCCAGGATCTCTATAAAGACTTAGTGCCTAAACAATCGATTGGTACCATTCAACGTAGCTTGGTTCTGCATTTGTTACTGGCTATGGTGCTCAAACAATTTAGCAAGTGATAATGGATATTTACTATTTTGATTACATAATGTTTACTTTGTTGTACTTTTCTATTATGAAAATAACAACCTATTATAAAACGTATCCAAAACCAAGGGACTAAATGTTATCTAAAAAATATTTTTTATGTCAAAAATTAAGTCAAATAATTTAATATCTAGGTTAGCTACTTACTGGATATAAAATTATTCCTCACTACTACTTCATTACATGTGAAAAACATCAGATTATAGATGTTTACAGGTTTTAATAAAAATATTTTAAAATTATGCATAAATCTATTAAAATAAATTTAATAATTTTTACATATTTTGAAGACTAACATACTATTAAAATAGACAATATATAGGGCTAGGTTTTTCCATTTAATCTAAATTATTTTCTCATAAATATATCTTATGATAAACCCATTATTTACCCACTTGACTTAGGTGTTACTATTTTTAGCATAAACCACACGCCACACACACACACACATATATATATATGTGTGTGTGTGTGTGTGTGTGTGTGTGTGTGTGTGTGTGTATGTGTGTGTGTGTATGTATGTATGTGTATGTGTATATATGTGTATATATGTGTGTATATATATGTGTATATATGTAGTTGTTCCTAAAAATTTCCAAAGGAGAAGTAACAGACTTTGAAAGTATGCATTGAAAAATGTTCTTGGCATAAAAGTCTACAATTATTTGGGTATCAAACTGTCTTCTTGGAAACAACTTCAGTCTCTCATGGCCGAAAACAAACGCTATCATAACAGTTTTGAAACTTCGTCTCGCTGAAGAGCTGTCTGGCAGCAGTTCCTGTTGCTCTGTTTGCTGGCTTTGCTGCTTCCGTTTGTGTTACATTTTCTTATTACTTATTATTGTGTTCTGTGTTTGTACTTGGGAAGAATACATGTGAGGGTAAGTGAGAACATTTGGGTCCTAGGGATTGAACTCATGTCAACAAGTTTGGTGGCAAGCACTTTTGCCTGCTGAGCCATCGGTAAACCTCTAATCTACTTCTTAGTGGAATACTGTGAGTGTATTGCTGTGAGTCGTGTTTTACTGATGTATTCTTTGTGATGCAGTTTTAATAGCGTCGTTCTTCCTATAATTTGACACTTTAGGACAGTCCTAAGTGACTATGCATATGAAAACAATCAATTCTAAAATCTCACCTTCTTAAGCAACTGCACTTATGCTGTATCTCATTCTAGATGAGCCACACCAAACCTTGCCCATAATCAGAAGATCTCAGTTATTCCACACCAATCAACAGCTGTATCACTTTTATGTCAAAATATTTTTCATTTTTCCTGAACCATTTGTTAGGGTAAATTAATGTGAATATTCTGATTGTCTGCCTCCTGACTTTATTTCAGTGCCATTTTGTTTTTAAAGAGATCATAAATGAAAAATGTGGGAGGTCGGATGATTTCATTAAAAACAAAACAACATTGTAATAAGACCCAGACATCTTTTCTCTATCCCTAGAGCTTAAGCTGGGGGAGGGGCTCAGAGTTCTCATTCTGGAAAATGTGGATAACACCCCTGGGCGTGCCGAATTCTAGCTGTGGATGGATTTCTGATGTGCAACCAGGAGTATATAGCCCTATGAACACATGCCCATTTTGCAGGGTGGCTTATTTCTTAGTTGAACTAAAAGCAACTTCCCTGTTGGAAAGTCAGCATTACCTAAAAAAAGGGAAGTATTTCACTGTTAGTCATATCTGAAAGAAATTCTTCCTAGCAAAAATGATTATGTCTGTATCCTGCAAAGTATATTTCTCTCCGTGTTTTTTTAATTTATGTGTGAAAATTTAAGATTCAGTGTTTTGATGTGAGAAAAAAAAAATCCCTTGAGTTCAGAAGGAGAAAACAGTGGATCCATAAAATCAGCCAAATAAGGGAGAAAATATACATAAAATTATCAACAGAGAAATCCCTATAAAATCCGATTGCAACAAACCTTCAGCTCTAAGATTTATATTTAGCATGTATCTTTATGTTTACATTTATGTTTATGACTGCTTATCTAAGCAAGATAGTAAAAAAGCGTAAAGCTCTGATCAAAGTCTCAGGCTCCTAATTACAACTGGTGCAAAGCAGAGCCAAGCAGGCATTGTGGGAGAGCTTTTAACGCCCAGCAGCCTTTCAGGGTCTGTGTACTGTCTCACTTAGGAAAGAAGATGGCGGGATCTTCTTTCTTCTCCCTCTCAGGATTATGTTCAAAATTGTGGAAGATTTGTAAAGAAGCTGACATACTAAAGGGGCAGGTCACATAATTTAAACAAATATACTTTCTCAGAAAGAAATGAGTAACTTTTTCATTGTATTCTGACTGATAGTCCCAAAGCCTTTATGTTTCTTAGCTATTCACCGATTCAAATGCCTCACTGTGTGCTGCAGACAATAGTTGCATTGGTATTACTAAGAGGAAACTTGCTTCTGAATGAAATAAATGGTAGAAATGAATGAAGTCTGTGTCCATGAGATCTCTTATGTGCCCATGACTCGACACTAAAGCAAAGTTCCCAACCCTTAGCAAGCAAACAGGTAAATGGAAAGAGGTTGTCTGGGATCTTTCTTTTTCCTCTCTCTTCTCCTCTCCTCTCCTCTCCTCTCCTCTCCTCTCCTCTCCTCTCCTCTCCTCTCCTCTCCTCTCCTCTCCTCTCCTCTCCTCTCCTCTCCTCTTCTCTCCTTTTCTCTCTCTCTTTGTCTCTCTCTCCCTTCATTTCTTTCTCCATTTCTTCCCTTTTTTCTTTCTTTTTAGATGTTTAATTATTTATTATTTATTATTTCCTTTTTATTGACTATTTTATTTATTTACATTTCAGATGTCATCCCCCAGACACTCCCATCCCATCTTCCCTTCTTCTGTTCTATGAGAGTGTGCCCCTACCCACCTACCCACACCTCCCTGCCCTCAGAATTCTCCAACACTGGGGCATCCAGGCTTCGAAGTACCAAGGATCTCCTCTCTGACCCATGGCCAACAAGGCCATCCTCCCTTACATATACAGCTGGAGCTTTGGGTCCCTCCGTATGCGCTCCCAGGCTGGTGATTTAGACCCTTGGAGCTCTGGTTGGTTGGTATTGTTGCTCTCACCATGGTGCCACAAACTCCTTCAGCTCCTTCAGTCTTCTCTCTAACTCCTTCATTAGGAACTTCTTGATCAGTTCAATGCTTAGCTCCTCTGTATATGTCAGGTTCATGTCAGGATGCACTTCCTAGCATATACAACAGCATCTGCCTTTGGTGACAGCACTAGGAATGGATACCAGGTGGAGCAGTCTCCAGATGACCCCTCCTTCAGTTTCTGTCCCACTCTTTGTCTCCATATTTGCTACCATGAATATTTTGTTACTCCTTCTAAAAAGGGAGTAAAATTTGGTCTTCCTTCTTCATGCGCTTCATGTGGTCTGAGTTCTATCTTGGAGATTGCGAGCTTTGGAGCTAATATCCAATTATCAATTAATACATACCATGTGTGTTCTTTTCTGATTGGGTTACCTCATTCAGGATGATATTTTCTAGTTCCATTCATTTGCATAAGAATTTCATAAATTTGTTGTTTTTAATAGCTGAGAAATACTCCATTGTATAAATGTACCACATTTTCTGTATTCATTCTTCTCTTGAAGGACATCTGGGTTCTTGCCAGCTTCTAGCTATTATAAATAAGGCTGCTATGAACATAGTGGAACATGTGTCCTTGTTATAGGTTGGAGCATCTTTTGAGTATATGCCCAGGACCCATCAACAATAGAGGAGTGTCCCTTTTTCTCCACATCATCGCCAGCAACTGCTGTCACCTGAGTTTTTGATCTTAGCCATTCTGACTGGTGTGACATGAAATCTCAGGGTTGTTTTGATTTGCATTTCCCTGATACTAAGGATGTTGAACACTTTTTAGGTGCTTCTCAGCCATTTGAGTTTTCTCAGTTGAGAATTCTTTGTTTAGCTCTGTATCCCATTTTAGTAGGGTTATTTCATTGCCTGGAGTCTAATTTCTTGAGTTCTTTGTATACATTTGATATGAGCCCTCTATCAGATGTAGATTGGTAAAGATCATTGCCCAATCTGTTGGTTGCCATTTTGTTCTATTGGCAATGTTCTTTCCAACTTTATGAGGTCCCATTTGTCAGTTCTTGATCTTAGAGCATAAGCCATTGGTGTTTTGTTCGGGAACTTTTCCCCTGTGCCCAAGTATTTGAGCCTTTTCGTCACTTTCTCTTCTATTAATTTCAGAGTATCTGGTTTTATATGAAGGTCCTTGATCCACTTGGACTTGAGCTTTGTACAAGGAGATAAGAATGGATCAATTTGCATTCTTCTACATGCTGACTTCCAGTTGAACCAGCACCATTTGTTGAAAATGCTGTCCTTTTTCCACTGGACAGTTTTAGCTTCTTTGTCAAAGATTAACTGACCATAGATGTGTGGGTTCATTTCTGGGTCTTCAATTCTATTCAATTTTCCTGCCTGTCTATGTACCAATACTAGTTTTTTAATCAATATTCCTCTGTAGTACAACTTGAGGTCAGGGTTGGTGATTCCCCCAGAAGTTCTTTTACTGTTGAGGATAGTATTCACTATCTTGGGTTTTTTGTTATTTCAAATGAATTAGCAAATTTCTCTTTCTATCTAGTGACATGATCATGTGGGGTTTTTTTTTTTTTTTGAGTTTGTTGATATAGTGGATTATGTTGATGGATTTCCAAATACTGAACCATCCTTGCATTTTTGGGATAAAACCTACTTGATCATGATGGATGATTGTTTTGATGTGTTCTTGGATATGGTTTGCAAGAATTTAATTGAATATTTTTGCATCGATATTTATAATGGAGTTTGGTGTGAAGTTCTCTTTCTTTATTGTATTTTTGTGTGGTTTAGGTATGAGCATAATTGTGGCTTCATAGAACGAATTGGATAGTGTCCCTTCTGTTTCTATTTTGTGGAATAATTTGAAGAGATTGGTATTAGGTCTTCTTGGAAGGTCTGCTAGAATTCTGCACTAATTCCCTTTAAGTTGGGAATCTTCACTCTCATCTATACCTATTATCCTTCAGTTTGGTCTTCTCATCGTGTTCTGGATTTTCTGGATGTTTTGTGTTAGGAGCTTTTTGCCTTTTGTATTTTCTTTGACAGTTGTGTCAATGTTTTCCATGGTATCTTCTGCACATGAAATTCTCTCTTCTATCTCTTTTATTCTATTGGTGATGCTTGTGTCCATGACTCCTGATCTCTTTCCTACGTTTTCTATCTCCATGGCAGTCTCTTTCTGAGATTTCTTTATTGTTTCTACTTCCATTTTTAGATCCTGGATGGTTTTGTTTAGTTTCTTCACCTGTTTGGCTGTGTTTTCTTGCAGATCTTTAAGGGATTTTTGTGTTTCCTTTTTAAGGACTTCTACTTCTTTACCTGTGTTCTCCTGTATTTCTTTAAGGGAGTTATTTATGTGCCTTTTAAATTCCTCCATCACGAACATGAAAAGTGGTTTTAAATCTGAATCTTGCTTTTCCAGTGTTATACAGTATCCAGGACTTTGTATGGTGGGAGAACTGGGTTCTGATAATGCCAGTTAACCTTGATTTCTGTTGCTTATGTTCTTGTGCTTGCCTTTCACCATCTGGTTATCTCTAGTGCTACCTGCACTCACTGACTCTGACTGGAGCCTGTCTCTCCCATTATCTTGGTTGTGTTAGAACTCCTCAGAGTCCAGCTGTCTCTGTGATTGTGTGATCATGAGATCCTGGGTGAAAAAGCTCCTGGGACTCAGGGTGCCTCTGGGAATCCTGAAATCATATGATCCTGTATGTGTTAGAGACACTGGGAGTCCAGCTTCTTTAACTGATCTGAGTGCAGCAGATTCTCTGCTGCTCTGAGTGCAGTGGTTCCTCTGCTGCTCTGAGTACAGTGGTTCCTCTAGGATTGGTTTTGATATGGTCGTCTGCATTCTTTCTAATGTTAAAAAAGTACACATGTCTGTAAATATTTTCATTTTGAATATTTATGTGAATATTATGCTAATAGGTTTACAATTTATAATGGTCAATTGTTGGTATTTTTAATAAGTGTTTCACAAGAATTATATTATTAGCATCATAATCATAAAATTATAATAATAAAATAACCTCATGTGATGGTATGCTTGTGGCCTCTATTCTTCTTTGGGAAGAAAATAGATGAAAAGATTGAATTCCCAGATCATGTAGTTAATAAGTAGTAGAGAGTGACCTAAATCTTAGTTTAGTGGCTTTTAGGTCCACTAGCTATTCTTGGGAAAAACAAATCAGAACAATAAATACTGCTGTCTAACCAAGATGTTTTTTTTTTTCCTAAACAGAAACACATAATATCTATAAATAATAAGAAAGGTACCAGTGTGAAGAGATGGCAGGAATTCTCATTTAGAGTAGGAAGCACACACTAACTTGATATCTTCACTATGCACTGTATGACTGCCTTTCAGGCTCCTGGGATCTCTGAGCATCTGTGTAAACTACACTACCTCAAACAGCAGTTCTGGCATTGGGCACAAGATCATGTCCCCACAAAGGTCCTAAGTGACTATAATTCTGCTCACCATGACACCACATTTTGGGTATCAAGGTCTTTCCTGTGTGATGCCTTAATACAAACACTGGACAGATATACACAATAGACTATAAAAAAGGGAGATGTATATATAAAATCAGACATTGTTATTAGATATTTGAACTATCCACATAGGGTTAGTGTTTAAGAAGCCTATTCAGACCTTCTGTTCTGAGCGCAGGAACTGAGCAGAACCCGGACGGCAGCTCTGCCCCCAATCACACAGAACCCAGAGTAAACAGGCTGCCAGGAGCTCTAACCCGGGTAGTATCTTAGGTAAGTAGACAGCAATGACTACCACAAACAGAGAGCAACTGGGACCCACAAGGACCCAAGAAGTCACTCCTGGCCCAGAGCACTGGTTCCTTTATGTCTGGGCCAGAGCACTGAGCAGATCTTGGGCTGCAACTCTGCCCACAATCTCTAAGAACCCAGAGGAAGAGGGGCTCCCAGAACTCTAAGCTGGGCAGTATCCTTTTTGTGCCTGAGCACTGAGCAGATTTTGGACCCCACCACTTACCCCAGTAGTAACACCCACCCCACACAGTTCTGATACAACCAAGATAGTAGGAAAGACAGGCTCCAGTCAGAGCAGGGCAGGTAGCACTAAAGAGATACAGATGGAAAAGGCAAGTGCAAGAACATAAGCATCAACAACCCAGGGTACTTGGCATCATTAGAACCTAGTTCTCCCACACAAGGAAGTCCTGAATTTTCCGTATTACTAGGAAAGCAAGATTCAGATTTAAAATCCCTTCTAATGATGATGATAGAGGACTTTAAGAAGTACATAAATAACACTCTCAAAGAATTTGAGGAGAACACAGGTAAACAGGTAGAAGCCCTTAAAGTGGAAACACAAAAATCCCTTAAGGAATTACAAGAGAACACAACCAAACAGGTGAAGGAATTGAACAAAATCATCCAGGACATAAAAATGGAAGTAGAAACAATCAAGAAATCACAAAGGGAGATTACCCTGGAGATAGAAAACCTAGGAAAGAAATCAGAAGTCATAGACACAAGCATCACCAACAGAATACAAGAGATAGAAGAATCTCAGGTGCAGAAGATACCGTAGAAAATATTGACACAGCTGTCAAAAAAATGCAAAATGCAAAAAGTTCTTAACACAAAACATCCAGGAAATCCAGGACACAATGAGGAGACCAAACCTAAGGATAATAGGTATAAATGAGAGTGAAGATTCCCAACGTAAAGGGCCAATAAATATCTTTAACAAAATTATAGAAGAAAACTTCCTTAATCTAAAGAATGAGATGCCCATTAACATACAAGAAGCCTATAGAATGCCAAATAGACTAGACCAGAAAAGAAATACGTCCCATCACATAATAATCAAAACACCAAATGCACAAAACAAAGAAAGAATATTAAATGCAGAAAGGAAAAAAAGCCAAGTAACATATAAAGGCAGACCTATCAGAATTACACCAGACTTCTCACCAGATACTATAAAAGATAGAAGATGCTGGACAGATGTCATACAGACCCTAAGAGAACACAAATGCCAGCTCAGGCTACTATACCCAGCAAACTCTCAATTACTGTAGATGGAGAAACCAAGATATTTCATGACAAAACCAAATTTACACAATATCTTTCCACAAACCCAGCATTACAAAGGATAATAGCAGGAAAGCTTCAATACAAGGAGGGAAATTTTACCTAGAAAGAGCAAGAAAGTAATCCTCTTCCAACAAATCCAAAGAAGATAGCCACACAAAGATAATTTTACCTCTAATAACAAAAATAACAGGAATCAACAGTCACTGTTCCTTAATATCTCTTAACATCAATGGACTCATTTCCCCAATTAAAAGGCTAATGGACTGGATACATAAACAAGGCCCAGCATTTTGCTGCATACAAGAAACCCACCTCAGTGACAAAGACAGACTCTACCTTAGAGTAAAAGGCCGGAAAACAATTTTTCAAGCAAATGGTCCTAAGAAACAACCTGGAGTAGTCATTCTAAAATCTCCAGCCTGAGAACACCAAGGAAGAGACTCATGGCTCCACCTGTATAGGTAGCTGAGGGTGGCCTTGCCAGGCATTAGTGGAAATGGATGGCCTTGGTGCCTGGATGTTTGGATTCCCTAGTGTTTGGGAATTGCAATAGCAGGGAGGCAGGAATGAGAGAATGGTGGGAGCACAACCTCATAATAATTGGAGGCAGGGGGGCGGGGGGATGGGTTAAGGGGTTAGGCATCAGTGGAAGTGGAGGGCCTTGGTGCCTGAAGGTTTGAATTCCCTAGTGTTGGGGAATTTGAGAGCAGGAAGGCAAAAATGGGAGGTTGGTGGGAGCACACTCTCATAGAAACTCCCAGAATTATATGGATTAGACATGACAGAGGCAGGCCGCCAGAAGACTAGATTCCAGAATTCAAACAAAAAATTATCTTGATACTAAAATTTGTTTTGAGAATTGTATATTGCAGAATACACAGCCTTGGTGTATCTACTCATCAAGCAACCTGAGCAGATTTGCTCGAACCTCTGATGTCCTGGAATTCCTGCTGGATGCAATGAAGACACTGTGTCAGAGGCTTATCTATTTACTCTTTCCCCTCACCTCTTCTAATATCTTAATGCGCATAATCAGCTTGAAGAAGTTAATGAAGGGTTGGCGCTCCTATTCCCTGGGCTTGGGTACTGAGGTTGTTAATATTGGGCTGTCTTTCTAGGGAAAAGTAGTGATTTTGTTGGAACAGGGAGGATTAGCTAGGATTTATTGCATAGCCATAACCTATTGGTAGAAATATTCATAATTGTTATTAATATGAAGTTATAATTTCTTAAATGGTACAAAATTTACTTTGATTTCAAATTTAAGGTTTTCATTGGTACAAGCTTCTTATTGATATAAAAGTGAGATGAATATTGTTACTCTCATAGGCATTGTGCCTGTAACACATTTAGGAATACAAGGCTTAGACCCAGTCCTTCTTTAACACTTGTAACTGATTTGAAATGTTTAGATGTGAGTTAAGGGCCTATAGCAAATTCATGGCTTTGAGTTTATTGTTAGGGTGTTTTTTATATGTTATTTAGAAATAGCTGAGAGGAGTTAACAAGCAACAGTCCAGATTACCTTTCATGGATAGTTGGTTTTCAAAACATCAGAAGTCCACAGAATTGACGTTACAAACATTTCTGTATTAATGTTCATTTTGATTAAAGATATGTCTGCTCCTGACAGCTTCCTGTCTTGGATTCTAAGAAGAAATTGAGCATCTTTGGAGTTATTCCAATTGTGGTGAGACAGCCATTAGGCAAGAACTGCCTCTTTCCATCTACAGAAAAATTACTGTCCAGTAAAGGACACACTTGCAGAATAATTGACTGATTATATCTGCCAAGACAGAATAATCAGCCCTTAATAATTCTGCATCACTAGGTCTGTCAAATGATCCTGGACCAGAAGGCTGAAGATCGGATGCTCCAACGTTCTGTAGTATAAGGACTGTCCAGGTGTTCAGCGGTCTCTATAAATTGACTACGTTTTAGAAGCCATGCTTAGTGCTTCCCATAATTTTAGTTAATTCAGTCATTCTGGATTTCTGACGGGGTTGAAAACTTATAGTCTCATAGCTAATCCTTACTATTTATTTTGAGAGAAAGGATTTGAGAGGATGGTTTTCAGCTGACATTCATTCTAAAGCCAAGAAAAAAAGCCAGGTTCAGAACTAAGTATTTTAGTTAGGAGAGATGACAGAGGTTCTGCTTAGCCAACAAAATGATGAACTGGGTATTAGGTCTATCTTGCACCTTACTGACATAAATTGGTATAGTTATGTTCTAATTGTATTTTGAGAGAAAAATTTTATTTTAACAGGAAGGGTGAAATGTAGGAGGAGCTAAGGTTAAAGGAGTAAGGAGAGGAGGAGGAGGAGTAAGGAGAGGAGGAGGAGAATGAGAGGACAAGGAGGTAGGTGACGAGAGAGAAAGAGTGGAGGGGGGGACAGACATGGAGGCGGATGTTCACATGTCTCTGCCAATCAAAGATAGTTGATATATCTAGGTTGGTTATTGGGTTACACTTCTGATTAATATTGAGCATTACCAAACTTACAAAGCCTTTGGTTAACGTTAAAAAATGGTATAAAAGCAAAAAAACAAAAACAAAAACAAACAAACAAACAAAAAAAAAACCAAGGGGGCATGGGATAGGGGTTTTCTGGGGAGGGGAAATGGGGAAAGGAGATGGCATCTAAAATGTAAATAAAATATCCAATAAATAAATGTTAAAAAAAAAAAAAGAAGCCCATTCAGTTCCCATCTCCTGCAAGAAGTTTCTTTAATGGGGGCTGAATGAGGCATTGACCTGTAGTTATGGCAATGTGTGGTATCATAGGACTTATTTTATTGCTATTTTACCTTAGCAGGATAATAGTAGTAGGTTTTCCTCTTGGCCTATGACCTATCTAGACTCAAGTTCTTGACTACTTTATCAAGGTAAGCTGTGAGTTCTAGCTCATGGACTGGGCCTTGAGACCAGACTTAAAAGGTGGTTGGCTATTCCCACAACATTTGTTCTGCCCTTGTACCAGTGTATCTTGCAGCAGTTCACTCTTGCAGGTCACAGATTTTGTAGACGGGTGATATTGATGATTACCTTTCCTCCTGGTTTTGTTTCTGGTCTTTTTCAAAGAGAGGCAGAGCATAAAGTTGGGTGTGAAGGGAGGCCAGGAGGGCATGCGAGGAGCTAGGGAAGGGAAATACATAATCAGAATATATTGTATTTAAAAAACACAGATAATTTTGCTAATTCTAACTTTGAAAGTTTTTATTCATTATGATACTCTTACTTCAAACATTCATTTCAGAAGAGCAAAAGGACTATCACCAGTCACAGGACAGGACAAGTACATTGCAGGCTGCTGTTTAGATGTTGGTGATGCTGGAGTTGAGGTTACTGAAGCACTATTCATTTTTCAGTTTTGTTTTTACCATAATTTGTGCATTTCCTTTTATCCATTCCTGTGAGTCAGAAATGAATCTACATAAATGTATTGTCCAAGATGTTTTACCTCAGCATCACCCTCCTCTGTGATATAAGATAAGTCATTAACACATTCTAACTTGCAATACACAGTTTTACTTGTCCTTTGGATTTGCAAAACTGTGTTCTGTTGCATATCCTTGTCATTACTGTTCACATGACTTAATTCTAGAGGCTTATTGTTTGCGTGATATCCAGGCAGACTGAAAACAAAGGAGTCCTCCTTTCTAGAGGCTGATTCTATGTTTTGAATTTCTTTCTCTAAGAAATATTTTTAGCTCATTCAGCTACTGGAGATGAATGACGATATACAGTGTAGGTGTCATGAACTTTGAACAGTGCTGTCTTCTGCTAGTCAATGTGCATGATTTTCTATTCACTGACATTTTCTGCCTTTAAAAAAAAAAGAAACATATGGTTTTCGTCAGAAGATATATACATTTAATGTTTAGAGATGGCAATGAATACAGGTGGGATCACAAATGAAGTCTTCTTACTCATGGCATCCTCCAACTGGCCAGTGTTTTCATATCTAAAGGTTATTGAATTTGTGAGTAGAAGTTAAAACCTGTGACTTGACCAAATTTTATTTTGCTTTTGGTAATTTTCCATGCATTCCTTATGACTTTGCCTATACAATCTCATGTTGATAAATAAAAACAAGTTTTTTTTCTTCTTTTTTTCCCCTGGAGTCTTGTAGTTACTTTCGCTTAATAGACCTGGTTTTAAAAGTCAGATTCATGAGCTAGAAAGAATTCATGACTTTTCTTCACTTTGTGATAACAACTTTGATATTTCACAAATTTAGAAGAAAATGGCTTTGACTGAAGGAGAGAGATCATTTAAAAATATATTTACCATTAGTTTTTTAAAAAGTAAAACCTTCCCAAGTTATTTCGCTGTTATTTATCACAAATTCTCATTAAAATCCATTTATCAAGTTTCTTACATTTTTAAAAAACACATAAAGTAATCAATATATCCAATAAAGTATGCATGTTAATAAACAAATATTAATGGAAAGAGTCAAAATTCATCTACATATCAGACAAATTAACTAATTATAGTTTGAAAGCTATACCTTATCTGTTGAGGGAACAAAAAAAGGTACTTACAGCTAAAATCAACATTAAAAAATTAGAAAGTGTTATTTTGATAAAGAGTTGTCAAAGAGAATAAGCATGGCCAATAGTGAAAATAGGGAGAGAAAGATCTGTGAACACCATGCCTGAGGATAGTGGCCAGATCAGCAAAAATGTGCTCTACCCCAATGCTGCTCTGGGGGTTGAAACTAAGGCGCTGCACATGCCTGGCAAGAGCTCTACAATAATCTATATTAACTAAGAAGGTAAATGAAATCATATGAGGCTAAAATATCAAAGGGCATCTTCCAGTTGTGAAAAACCAAGGATTATAGTGGTATTAAAAAAAAACTTGACTACCTTTTGATGGTTTCAAAGATGGAGAAAGGGTCTGTGAGCATAGGAGTATCAGCAGTCACGAGGAGCAGAAGAGAAGGTGATAGATTTTCCCTATAATCTAGAATGTGTATTTTCCTAGAATCCTGATTGAAACACCATTGAGACTTTTGTTGGATGTCTAATGTACAACAATAAGAGTAACTCTGGGTTGTTTCAAGCTGCTGCTGCTGCTGCTGCTAATCTGTAGTCCTTTGTCAAGATATTAGAAGACAAATATAGCAGCTACCATTTCACCAGTAATTACTATCTACCAGACGCAATATACATTCATATACCTTATTTATTTCTCATGACCCAATTTCACTCCTGAGAAAAGAGATTTAGAGAGACTATATCTACTACAAATAACACTGAAAGAAGAGATAGAGTAAGGTTATGAATCTCTACTATCTGGTTTCAAGTGTGGAGTCTTCATTACTCTCCTTAAACTCTTGAGTCTTTTATGGAGCTCTCTTTATAAATAGTGTTTCTCCAGGTCTTAATACTTCTTGAATTTTTGACCATAATAAATTATTGAAAATAACACAGCAGGGTTGGTTTGGCACATGTTTACCATATTTAAATAGGCTTAAAATATTTTTCTTAGCGAAGAAATAATGTTTCTAAAAGATCAAAGGAACATTGAAACAACAGTTGGTTTTAGCAAATGAGTTGAAGATATTGGTCTAAGTAACACAAGAGGACCAAATCCATGCACAGTAGACTGTTGAGCCACTAAACCTTCCCATTGTTCCTGCCTTCCTCCCTTCATGAAGTGTGCATCATGAACAGATGCTCTTCTGGTTTATATGGTCAAAAGTTTGTGCCAGGAACCTGTGGAGACGCTTCAGTATCAGCTGAATTCAGAGAAGCTCTAGCAACAGGACTTTAACACAATGCTATACAGATTGCTCAAATCATCAGAGAAAGTTTTCATGCAGAAGATGGGAACCAGCACAGAGACCCACAATTAGATAGTACACAGAGAATAGAACACTTAGCTCTAAGTGGAATATCTTCATCAACCCCCCCCCCCTCTGGGCTCAGGAATCTGTGTAGAAGAGGCAGAAAGTCTTAGAGTCAAAGGTTATGGACAACATCAAGGAAACGGTGTGCATTGAAGACAAAACAAACAAGATTGATGCACATATGAACTCAGAGATTGCAGCAGCACTCACAGGGACTACACAGGCTCTAAATAGACAAAACCCCAGGATGGAGTAGGGGAAATATACACAAGATTCCACACCCAAACCAAGAAGCTTTTTAATTGATATTGATATCTTTGGGGAAAGGGAAAATCAATTTTCTCCAATGAAGTGTTACCAGACATATCAACCACACTGCAGGCCAGGCTCCATGCCCAGGAACAGCTGGGGAATACAAAATGAACACAGTGGGTGTTTGGGGCATTTTTATTGTGTTTTACTTTGATATTTATAGTGGCAATGTTTTTTGTTATTGTTGTTTGTTTTGATTTTCATTTTTTTGCTCTCATTTTGAAAAAGAAAGAGTAGGAAGTTGGGTGAGATAGAAGAGGAAAAAGATGTGGTAAGAGTCAGTAGAGGAAAAAGAAAGTAAAGAATCTGATCAAAACACGTTGGATGTAAAAAAATTTAAATAACAAAAATCATCTCATAGTGGTCATTTCCTACATAAGCAGCAGACAAATGTAATTGAAAGATTAAACTTCAGCTTAAAATGAGAAACTGTGAACTAAGCTTCATGTAAGGACTTTACAGCAGAGCTTGCAAAGGCCAGAATGGAACTATATCCCATCCAGAAGTGGCTTATCTCTGTTTCTGAATTCAGCACAAATCCCCTGTTCAAACCCACTTTCCATTTCAGCTTTGATGGCAGCTTGAGCCATAAATCTGTTGATGCTCAAATAAATTGTATCAAATCGATCCAAAGTGCTCCCCCCACCGTTAATAAAGCTCATGACACAAATCCACCTTATCTGTGACACAAATCCATCAAGTCAGGAGTTGCTTTAAATAGCCTAGACCTGCATGCACTCTAGCAGAAACAATCCCACATTCTGCTTGAAGGGACTGGCCTTCCTTTGATTTTTTCCTGTCCTGTCTTTCATGTCCCTCAGTGATACTTTTATTTTGCAGTTACTGGGTCAAAATTCTTGGAGCCACTTTTGATGGTTATGTTTGTGGAGTACCACTCCATCTGTAGGCAAGTCCCATCCGCCTTCACAGTGATTAGAGTTGTACCATTGCAATGATACAAAGCATGCAAGAAGAGGTCCTCTGATTCTGCCTGTCTCCCAAGATCCACCTTCATTGCACTGGCCAGACTGTGTTAAAGTGAAAAGTCTATAGTATCTATGCTCAATGCACTTTAAATGATTCTGCTTATTTACAGCCAGCCTTTGGCGTGATCTCCAGGGTGTGAGATGTCTGCTCTTCATCCTTCCTAACCACACTATCTCTTTTCTCTGTAACAGTGTGCATTCAGGACCCACTCTGAAGGTTAGCAACTTAATGTCTGTCTGCTGCCCTCTGCTTGTAATTGAAACTAAGGATTGTCAGGAAGCTTATTGGAGAGGCCAGAGCATGATGCCCTCAGAGAACAGACCACAGGTGTGGATGGACAGAAATTATTGCATAAATAGCCTAACCTCTTGCCTCAGTTGTCTGGTTTCTGGCAAGTGTTTCTAGGAACTAAGCTCTCAATTCACTGGGGTTAATTGTCTTGAAAACATTCCTTTCTTTGCTTCATTTCTTAATACACACACATACACACACACACACACACACACACACACACACACACACACACACCCTGAACTTCCGTATCTTTTCTTTGTCCCATTTGTTTTATATGCTCTGAAATTACTATTTTGATCCCCCTGGAAAAAAAGCCTTTCAATTTTATGCATGTTGTTCTATGATGTCTCACATTCCATGTGAGCTGCTGCTTCTCTGTCTCTGCCACCTGTGAGGGCTCTTGGAGCCAGTGCTGTCACAATCTTCGTTGAAGACTTTCTTGGACATTCTATTACCCATTGAATCATTTTATCTGTATTTTCCTCAAAATATGATTTTAATTTATGTGCATGTCTCTCAAATTTATTTATTTTATGAATATGACTGTTTGCTTGCATGTATGTATCTACAAAGTAAGTGTGTGTGTGTGTGTGTGTGTGTGTGTGTGTGTGTGTGTTGCCAAGGAAATTCAGAAGAAGTCATTTTATTCTCTGAGATTGGAATTATGGATGGATTTAAACCACCACAAGTAGGATCAAGTCCTCTGCAAGAGTAACAAGTGTTCTTAACCACTGAGCCATTTATCCATCATCAAATTAGTATTTTATCCTTTGATACAGCACAACCTAACAAATCAATTGTGTTATCATATGGTTTGTTTACTGACCCAATCCCATCCCCTCTGCAATACAAACTTTGAGCAATAGAGCTTACATTTGTTTTGTTCATAATTAGATCCTAATACCTAATACATATTCAACACAAATACATGTTTGCTAAATGTATGGAAGAATCAAAGCTAATAATAAATTTCAGGTAATAATTCAGTGGAAAAATATACCCATGCACAAAACCAATGAAAGTACCCTGAAAAGAAACCAGCTGGAAGAAATGATGGCAGAGAGAAACCTACACAGATTTTAGTTTTTAATGATTGCATAAATTTTATTTGTTTGCTGTGTTCAGTTAAGAAAGCAGAAAGTGATGTTTTGGGGAACAAAGATGATATGCAAACCACAAGGAAAAAGATATGAAGTTAATTTATGCATATGAAAACACAATACTTATAAAATCAAGCAATGTGTTTCTTAGCATGTTCAATGCAGTTTAAGAGAAAGTCATGTCAGTGCACAGTGCTATGACTCAATGCACAGGGAAAATAGAATATATGAAATGAAGGCTAAAAGATTCTAATGCTAGGATGAAAAGGCTAGTATGACTAACAAGAACTTCAGTGCAGAGACACAAAAGTTTGAATTATCTACAAGAGAATGATAGCTAACCTAGTGCAGTTCACAGACAAGAACAAAAAGCAGCAAGTCTTTCAGGCTGTTATATTAGCAAGGATTCTAGAATGTTCCAAATGTTCTTAGGAAGACACTCTAAGTCTCTGAAAACTATATTTCTGTGTCATTGCTCATTGTGAAGCCACTTTGTGCCAAATTATTTTTATTTTCCTGATTTGACTTCTTGATCTCTGTCTCATTTGCATATTCTCAAATGATTTCTAAACTTTCATTCTATGTATTGTGAATTTCATTATTTTTATCTTAATATTTTTGAAAATATCTTTGTGTTATAGTGTTAGAAGAACAGTATGTATTCCTACCATTGATTTTACTTTTCCTTTTTTTACTTAACTTAAAAGTCTGATTTGTATTGTTATGTTGCTTTCTCTTTCTCCTCTTTTATGTGCTTGGGATCTCATGTCGCTTTGATAATTTCCAGGTCTGTCTAAAGGCACTGGATGGGTGAAAGAATCAGCCCAAGCCAGCCTCTGGAGTTCATTTGGTTTCGATCAATGGCTCTTGCTTCTCAGGATATCTAGTGAAAAGATAGTACAGCTATTACCATCCTTCCCCTATTTTTTACCCATGCATGAACAAGACAGATCGCAAGGATCAGAATCTTGTATTTTTAAGACTTTTAATTACATTTTTATTCATTAATTATGTATATGAAACAAGATCTAAGGACAATTTGCCAGGGTCAACTCACTCTCTCCACTTTCTAGAACCCTGGAACTAAATCCTGATCACAAGGCTTAGTAGCGAATACCTTAACCCACTGAGTTATCTTATAGAGGCCACAATCTTGTATTATGGCCTTACTACCATTTATTTGCCACAACAAAACCAAACCATACAAGTCCAGGACTTTCAGAAAATTCTAGCTTTCTTCAACATCACATCTAGGCATACAGCGAATGACCATATCATCATAAAGCTGAAATTTCAGAAGAAATAAATGCCCACTCACTACCGCATCCTGGCAAGTTTCTAAAGTTCAGAAGCACTGGGAAGGCAGATGTTGTATGGAAGTACAGAAGATGTATAAGGAGTTGGTGGTACAGCAGTAATACAGTAGTACTTATGGGCGTATAGCCTTAATAATAATATCCTCAGACAAGGATAAGACACCACAGTAGAAGAGGAACACCAAAACTGGAGGAAACACATGTGCTAAGAGGAGCACTGGCTGCAAATCAATTAGACTGGAAGCTTCCATGGGGAGATTTCACTTGTGGTATAATAGAAGATTGACTATCAGGGACAACTTATTAAAAAGTAATGATGATTTTCTGCGAGAGTGTTGATATTTTCTCAAATGATGTTTCAATTTCCTAGCCAAAATCATGATTAATCCTTGAGTCCAAATAAAAGCAAGTATTAATGTGGAGCCAAATGACCTCACTTGGGCATGAAGAAGCTATAAGTATTGGCTGCTTAGTCTGATCTGGTCATTCCTAGTGCAGTGCCTAATTTGGAAAATGGATGTTCAATACAGTCACTCCCCAGTATAAAAGTGACTTGCATGTGCCACGGAGACTGCCAAGTTCTCTACTTAGATTAGAACCTCATCCTAATATGTTTTATTAAGTCTGTTAAATTTCTAGAAAAGATTTTAGATCAACTCACAACTATCCTAGAAAGAGTGGTCCTTCATTACGTGCTTTGAAACGGACATTTTCCAGTATATGTACTTAGGAATTCATTGTATAGGAGCAGATGGGTTGTTTGTTTGCTTCTTTGTTTATTAATATGTCAGTGCTAATATGTCAATATGTTAATAGGTCAAAATAAGCGAGAAGTTTAATTTTTAAAAGATGTAATTTTACACTTTATGAAGAATGTTGATGCTATCAGATGGTGTTCACTTGAGAAGAAAAGATGGCTTAGAATTGCAAGGTAGTAAATTGGAGGTGAGAGGCATCCACAGAAATAAAATGTTGTTTTGGAAAGTGTGCTAGGTTAACAGCATAAAACTTTAACTTAGGAAAAAATAGTTAATGATAAAAATTGGGAGAGGTAGATTTCATTTGTTAAGAAAACAATAAAATGTGAGATCCAATACAGTTTGAGTCCTCCCGAAAATTGACTTTACCTCACATTTCATATTACCCTACTGCACAATAATGCTAGCATCAGCCAATGCAACTTAAAACTCACTATGAAGTCTTTCTCAGATAAATGGTGTATTATTTTAGTCTTTAATTTTCTTTAAATGTAAGAAACTTTTAAGGTGCATAGAATATAAAAATAGAGAAAAAAAGTTAACAGTTGCTTTTCAAAGCTCTTTTTTTTTGCCTAGGCTATACCACATTGAATGTACCTAATCTAATCAAATCCTCTCATTTCTTATTAGTGTAAGAACAAGAATCCTTGTCTGAGATACTTTTTTTCTTTTCTTTTATACCATTTTAATTACGTGAAAGTATTAAGGTCAGTTCTAAGTTGAGGAACTAGCAATACAATAGATGCAAATAGTCAAGGAACAAGGAAGACAATAAACACAAATAGTCAAAGAACAAGCAAAGCAATAAACAAAGTCCTGTGATCACTCCCATAATCATTGTTTCTAAGGGCTTATCAGGATGACCAAAATATCTGAGCCTACTTCCCTGTTCTAGCCAAAGGTCATTTCTGAAGCCTACTGCTTCGTTCTAGCCTAAGATTTAGATTCCTTTCTAAAATTACTTCTTTGTTCTAATATTTAGATTTTTGCCTGAAATTACTTTCTTGTTCTAGCCTAAGGTTTAGATTCCTGCCTGAAATTTTGTTCTAGTCTAATGTCAGATTCCTGACTAAATCCTGTTTCCTAATTCATGGCCTAATCCTTGAATCCTTGTCAGATTCCTGCCAAGTAGACATTGGTCCTTGGCCAATGTCAGATTCCTGCTAAGCAGCCCTCAAAGTTCTCCACATCTCCCCCTTTTTTATTTCATAAAAAAGTTTGAGCCTGTCTTAGGTCATTCTGCCAAGAATGCCTTCCTTACCCATCATGGAACATGCATTATCAAAAGCAATGTACTGCTATCTTAGGTTGATATGAGAAATGAGCCTTCAGAAATGAAGGCTCTGTGCAGAATTCTACCCATCCTTGGCTTGCCAGCCTGTTAAATTAGTAACTCTGTCTGAGGGTCTTTTTTAAGTTTCAAGCCATGTACTTTGGCTGCCAACATGTTGATGTTGTTAGAGACAAGTTTTAACACAATGGGCAGGAATAAAAGTATTCCCAGGATAAAAAGGGTTAGCTGATCAAGCTATATATGCCATTCTTGAAGCTTGACCAAAATGAAATTATTGACTTCAGGCCATGAGTAATTTTATCAGCAGTCTTTACAGCATCAAAGTTCAGCAGAACAGCATTCTTTAAATTCATAAGCTTACTATGCAAAGTTAAAACTAGAGAGGTGTTAGAATTATGCCAAATACCCTGCAAGTGTCTTTAAACTTTTTCTTAATTATAATGACTATCATTGTAAATTTTCAAAGTAACACAACTCCATTGATATTTGGTGTGATGCTCGAGATGGCTCCGTACTCTTAAACTCTGAACATTCTTCCAATAATTTGACTAGGATAAAGAACATCAATCTGATATTCCAATCGCCTATCTAAATTCTCTTGTATACTCAACACATTAGTAACATTATTTTGTTAAATGATTAACAAAAGTAGCTGTCTTAACTTCCTGTGTCAAAGCAATTGCAGAAGCAGTGGGTACTAGCAATTAATGTAATTAAATTTGTTATACCAGCAATAATCAAGCCCACTACCCTCTTGCTTCTGCTGAAATACTTGTCACTTAATTGAACATGTGTATAAATACATGGATATGGGAGAGAGTATCCACAATGGAAGTGATGTTCTGGCAAGTCTGTTCCACTATGCAAGCATGATTTTCCTTGGCCTGCATAGAGTAGGTACACAGACAGTATATGGTTTCTCTGACACGTGTGTTGTCCCTTCTGAGACTTTAACAGCATTAAATGAATGAGGGGCAGAGAGTGCTAGAGTTGATTTAGATTCCTCCTGTGCTTCTTATACTCAAATGCTGTTTTTCCTTTTGGGGGCTTGGAATTTGCCGCCAAGATTATAAATTCCATAACCATGGCAAGCACAAATCCAGTGCTTCAGCTCTTACAGACTTGAAGGGAGAAAAACAGATGAAAGATCATATTTCTTTCCCACAGTGTATTGCCTTACAGCTGACAGAGACATTGGAGCTTGTGGCCAAAAGAGAAGAAAATAAGGGGATGAAACATGTAACAAACACAACAAAACATGAAAATGTCCTAGACATTTTGCATTCACTGCTATATATTCATTCATTTCCACCTCTTCCCCATTACATTATGGCAAAATTTTGTTTTTCTTACTAAAAATACAAATGCACTAAGGATATTTGAAAAATCCATAAAAAGCCAGGTATGGTGGCACATACCTTTAATCCCAGCACTTGGGAAGTAGTGACAAGAGGATCTATGAGTTAGGGGCTGTCCTGGTCTACAGAGCAAGTTCCAGGACAGTCTGAGATACACAGTGAAATCTTATCTTGGCTCCCACACCAGAATAAGAAAAAGAAGAAGGAGCAGGAAAAAGAGGAAGACAGGGTGGGGGTAGAAGGGGGGAGGAGAAGGGGAAAGAGGAGGAGAAGAAGGAGAATAAGTCACAAGAAAATAATTTATTATATATTTATTCATTATATAATACATAATAAGGTATATGTATGTATACACACTACATATACAAATCTGTTACACAAACATATTTTGGATGAAGTTAATGCTACTTAAGGTAATGATGCTACTTGGGGAAATACTGCTCTCAGCCTGACATAGACTGTCTAATAATAACCCTATTGCTGAGCATGGAAAACATTCTTCTAAGTCTTTGGTCAAGTAGTTCCAGTAACCCACTAAAGCATTATGGGCTATTGCCACATCCCTTTGTTGCATGGGATAATTTGAAGGTAAGAACATATTGCTGTAGATACTACAAATTACAGAGACATAACATAAAAGAATTTAGTTTGGAATTAACTTGGAATCTTCTTCCATGAGGTCTAGCTATCATAGTACAGGAAGGTGTTGCACACGTTGCTAAGGAAGAAAAACAATCAATAGTCATACTCAGCCTTTTAGCATGGCAAGTTCATCCATCCCCCAATGACACTACAATGATGTATATATCCTGAGGATAACCAACACTTGTCTGATTGGTCTAATGGACTGCTCAAGAGGTGGGTATTCATGTCTGGTACTGTAAATAAAGCTATCTTAGAATTTCTATTGCTGTGATAAAACACCATGATCAAAAGCATTTTGCAGAGGAAAGGAGTTATTTTATAATATACTTTCAGGTAATAGTCCACCATGAAGGGAAGTTAGGGTAGGAACTCAAGACACTGACCTAGAGACAGGTACTGAAGCAGAAGCCATAGAAGAATGCTGCTCACAGTCTTGCTTAGTCTTCTTTTCTATGTAGCCCAAGATCATGTCTCAAAGGATACCATTTCCAGTGAGCTATACCTCCTACACCAATCATTAATCAAGACAAAAGCCACAGACTTGCCTACAGGGTGATCATTGGGAACATTTTCATGATTAAAATTCTCTCTTCCCAAGTCTAAGTTTATGCCAAGTTTACAAAAACCAATCAACACACTATCCAACTCTCTGTGGCTATTGAGTTAAAAAAAAAAAAACTCTACAGGAGAACTCACTACTGCCAGATTGCCAAACCAGTATAATTTGTTACTGCATTCTAATTACTTATTCATAAACCCACAGGTAAGTGTAGCTCTCATCGTTCATCAAAGGAGTCTCTTTTTTTAACAGAAACAGTTACATAAATCCAAAACTGGTCAAAATAAAGAGAACATCTGACTATGGGCTACCCAGTCCTGATGGAAACACCTACAACACAATGCTCATACCCAAGGCTCACACAGTAGCAAAGAAGAGAGAGGAAAAGATTGTAAGAGCCAGAGAATCAAATGTCTGCTGTGCAATAGCATCTTCTATATATGACAGGGAAGCTGTACCTATGAACTTTCAAAAATATGGTACTCTAAACAAGAGCTTCATAATGTTTTACTCACTCCTGGCCTGGTCCACTTGCATGGCCCCACTTGGGGGTCATCTGTTTTGGGTGTCAAGGGTATTTCCTCACCCATTCTCATATAATGGCAACTTCATAACACCAGCTCACATGCCAAGGTGGATAGGGGAAATTTCATGAAGATTCTGCCCCAGATGAAGTGTTACAGGGAACCAATTACTACTGAGAGTGGAAGAATCTATTTTCTCCAGGGATGAGCTGCCGAGAAGTGTTCAGCCCTAAACCAATGCACACAGGTACAACACTGGATAGATGCAAAGAAAATAGGGGGTCATGGGAGGAGTTGTAGGAGAAAGGGGGAGAAAAGGGTAGAAATGATGGAAATATAGTGCTTATATATGAAACTCTAAAAATAATTTTGAAAACATCTATTTAAAATATTTCAGATACAATTGGTCTAGTGGCTTACTTTTCTAATTATAAGTAATACCTATTAAGGTAATATTTACTTTGAGAACATTTATGCAATCTGAAAAAGAAAACAAAAGGACAGAAAAATGACTTTTA
Source organism: Rhabdomys pumilio (assembly GCA_030674055.1). Classification (NCBI taxonomy): domain Eukaryota; kingdom Metazoa; phylum Chordata; class Mammalia; order Rodentia; family Muridae; genus Rhabdomys; species Rhabdomys pumilio. The sequence goes on from JANHMN010000008.1 coordinate 5,203,529, forward strand.
ATAGCACTACAAAAATATTTTAATAATATTTCACATCTGTTTTTTCAAGTTTTATTCAATGTGATCTTGTTATTAAGAAGAGGGGTCATATTATGAATGATCTTTTACTGTCTCCACTTCTTTCAATTCCATAGCTATAGTGACAGTTTCTATAAACTTTTTAAGTAGCCACTTTCTATTTGTCTTTTAGATTGCTTCATAATTTAGCTACTGTATATTAGGTAGTTAGCTAAATGAATAAAGTATATAAAGTTATCTACAGCTCTAAAAATAAAATAACAAAATTATACATAATGCTGACAAATACATCTGTTAATTACGTAAAACTCTTAGTCTCAACAGATCACAAGCATTTATGTTATTTAGTAATGTGTCTATCTGTCTACTCGGCAAGTTTTTATTGAATGAACTCTTGCAAGTATGGTTCTGGGTAGATATGAATAAGTAGGTTAGTGGTGGTCTTGGTCTCAGGAGGTTTGCATACTACCCAGTGCTGACAATCAACACACAGAGGGGAGTAGGGGTGGGAAAGGAGGAAGGGGATGGGGATGGGGATGGGGACAAGGAGGGGGAAGAGGAAGAGGAGAATTAAAGATTGGCGTGAACACAGACTTTTAACTCCAAAAATTCACTTAGCAATATCAGCCAGTCAAATTCTTTGAAAGGCTGATAGTAAGTTGACCCCTGAATAATACACAAACAACTATGGTCATTTAAGTACTCAAATGGAGTGGAAGAAGAAAATGGAATGTGCAAAAGCTTGACCATAAAAAGCATGGCCTGAATTGAGACACACAGAAATACTAAAACAAGCTGGAGTGTGGGAGGTGGTTGCAGTATAACGAGGTTGGAGAAAGCATATTTCTCTATTCAGTCATCTTTGGGCTAAAATGTGAGATTTTATAAGTTTTGGAAATTCTTCTGAATGGCTTTAGTCATGCCAATTGCATCGAAGTGGTAAGTTTTTAGAGTCAATTTGGTTACTATGGGACATAAAGACTAAAACTCAATAGATAATAACAGTCCTTTGGATAAGGTTTGAACAGGCTTGAGGAGGACATCACCATTCTGAGATACTCTTCAGTTACAGAACTGCAGTGACTAATAGGTTGGAGATGGGCAGTAATCAAAAAGGGAAGGAAGAGCTTGCTTTCTTCAGTAACTTGGATCGCAGTGGAGTAATTCATCAAGAGGAGAAGGTTTCAAAAGAGAAGAGAGTCTGAGGACATGGTTAATTGTGGTCCTGTGGCTGGGATTACATGGTCAATTTAAAATATTGGCTGAGTGCTCAGAAACTTTAAATTTAAATGACATTTAAAGACAAACAGTGAGATCTCCTGGGGGAAAAGACGCAAGTGTAGCAGAAAGGTCAGAAATAAACCTTAAGTCATTTCAGTTTGGAAATGAGCTTATGAAGGACATGAAATATGAGTCATAAAATAGGTAGAAGCCTCAGAGTGCCACATTGCAGACAGGAGAGGGCAGAGAGAGTGCTCAGCACACACAAGGCCGCGTGAATGAAGATTCATGTTTGTGAACTTAGCAGCAAAAATGTGGTTCACATTGGAAAAGCATGACCAAATGCAGACTATGTGAGAAGTTTGTTTTCCTAGCTTTAAAGTAGAAAAAACAAAGGGAAATCGAAAAACTACTTATGATATATTTGATTAAAACTTCAATATTCCTTTTGAAAACATTTCTATTAGCTTTTTGTGAATTTCATATCAGGTACCCCAATCTCACTCATCTTCCTGTCCTTTTGTTCCCTCCATTAACTCCTGTGGCCTCCCCCACAAAAGAGAAAAAGGGGGAAAACTCATTGTGGAAGCTGTAGTGTGTCACGGTATGTACCACAGTATATCCATTTGTCCACACTCCTTTGCTTGAAATTGCTCATTGCAGTGAGTTGTTGGTCTGGTTGGAGGCCTCTGGCTTCTGGTATACTATCAGTGCTGGGTTGTCACTGGGACGTCTCTTGTGTCATTGACATCTTCTGGTTTTTGTATCTGTAGAACAGTCCCCTTCATACAATCCAGCAGTTCATAAATAGGGTAGAGGTTGGGGTGGGACAAATCAAAGCCCTGAATGTTGGCCTTAGAGGTATCAGAGCTTGTCAGTCTGCTAACTCTCCCACAACCACACCAACAGGGCAAGTTCTCCCACTCTGCCTTAGCTGGCCCATCCAATGCTGCAGGCAGCAAAGGGCAAAGCCACCTCTCTCATTCACATGCCTTCTGGGCTAGCCCACCTGCGAACTCTGAAACCAAGGTCAGCTATACCTTGCTGCCCAGACAAGGGGCAGGACCCACTCCTCAGTTCTACTCTTACAACCCCAGGGCCAGCATTCCTCTTGCCATAGGTGGCAGAGAACAAAAGAGGGGAAGAAGGCACCTGTCCTTTATCTGGATCACTGCACATCAGAGAAGAGTCAGGGCCATGTTCATACCCTAAGGACCAGCTCATCCTCAGTCCTCATGTCCAAGGCCAGTTCTACTGTGATGTCCATGTGAGGTGCAGGCTTGCTCTCCTGTTCTCTAAGGCCCAAGGCCAGCTCTCTCACTTGCCATTGATGGCAAGGTGTGAAGGTAGAAGAGGGTATCTTTCCCTTACCCATGCCTCATGGCAGACAAGTTGTGGGGCCAGCTCTCCCACATTCACACCTTTAGGGCTGGTTCACCTATGCTGCCTTTACCAGAATCACATCTGTTGTGCTGGCCGCAAGGAGCAAGGCTTGTTTTCTCAAGTGCTGCAGTTGGTGAGGAACATGGACAGCTCTTCTGCTCTGAGGACCTTGGGACCAGGTCTCCTCCTTTCTGTAAGTGACAAGGGGTAGGGGAGAAGGGCACTTGCCCATGCCACCACAAGACAGACAAGTGGTGGGGCCACCTCTCCCACACTCAGGGTCTTGGGATCAGCTTGTTCATGCTCCCACCACCAGGGTCAGCTCTGCTGTGCTGCCCAGATGAGGTGCAGGGCCTGCTCCTCTAGGTACTGCAGCTAATGATGGGCAGAGGCAGCTCTCCTGCTCTTATGACCCCAAGGCCAGTTCTCCTACCTGCAGCAGATGATGAGGGGCAAGGAGAAAGTAGGGTATCTCTCCCTCATCCATGCTTCTGCAAAAGAATGAGGGACCAGGCCAAATCTTCCATGCTCATACCATCTCACTGGCAACCTCCACAACCAGGGCTAGCTCTTCTGTGCTTCCTGGGAAATGCGTAGGGCTCACTCTCCAGAGTACTTCAGCTGTAGAGAAGGAGGGTCAGCTCTGATGCTCTCGTGCCTCCAGGAGCAGCTCTCCTATGAGCCCAGGTAAGGAATGGAGCCAGTTTTGCACAAGCCTCAGACAACATCATACCCCAGGGCAGTGGTCCAGAGCAGGGATGTCTGCCTGGTCTTTGGTGGTTACAGACATTTGCTGCACCAGGGTCACAGACCCAGACTTGACCCCTGGCTGGAGCAGAGGTCAGGACCCAACATGGCCCCAAGGGACATCACCAGCTATTCGCATCAGGATGTTTCTCACTACCCTTGAGTCTTCAGTTTTGCCTCTCTTCATTGTGCCCATATCTTTCTGTTTCTTGTTCTTTTCCATTTCTCCACCACTTACTTGCCCCTCTTAGTGGGTCCTGGGGTCTTTGATACCTGGGATCATCTTAGGCATTATCTGCCTCCCCCAACTCCCAGGCCTGCAAGACATCATACTGTTGGTCATATCTGGCTAGCTCCCTGTTCAAGTCCCTTGGTGCTGCACTCATGGTGTCTCCAGCACACTCCTGGTCTGGTCCACCTGTGTGGCCCTGTATGGGGTTATCAGTATTGGGCTCAATACCTTAGAAACCTACAGGAAGCAACAGCACACAGATGCTCTGTAAGGTTTGCTAATCCGAAAGCCTGTGGACTTCAAGTGAATAGTACAATACTATACATTTATCTTGTTCTATACTGCTAGGGATGGAATTCAGGATCTGCTGGAAGGACTTTCCCACTGAGTTACAGCCCCAGACTTCCAGCATTTTCTACTTTCTTTTTTGAGACAAGGTCTTGGTAAGTTGCCCAGGCTAGTCCATGACTTGCTCTGTAGTCACAGTTATTCTGCTTCTGTTTCCAAACATCTCTTGCCTAGGCCACCACACCCAAACATGTGAACCTTTTAAAAATTCTTTTATTCCATTGTAGAATATAACTTTAAAAATCACTTTCCTCATGCACTAAGTTGTATTCTGTCTTTGACTGGAGTCTCCTGGGTTCTAGTTATATCTGTGGCGCTTTAAATCCCAACACTGATTTATCCAGATCACATTTATGACACTACCCCCTCTAACACAAGGAAGCTTTCTCAGTAGAAAATCATAGGGGAGTCTACACAATTTTGAGAATTTTAAGGCAAACAGAAGTAGTCCAAAGGTTCAAGATAAGTCCCCTCTTCAGTTAATGAGAGTATATTATGTGTATATATAGTTACATTTAAAAAATCATTATCATTAAAAAAGAAAAAATAATTAGCAAGCCAAACCTAGAAATGTCTATAGTTGATAACATTGTTATTACTTTGGGGCTTGTATTGATAAGGTTTTCCAAAGAAACAGAACTGGTAGCTTATGAATACAAACATATACATGTGTATGTGCATGCATATCTGTATGTGTATGGTATATATGATTTATTAGAGTGGCTTACAGGTTGGGGTCTTGGTAGTCTAACAGTAAAAGTCAAGAGTCTGGTATGGACCTTGAATTCCTAATCTTTCCAAGACTTTTAACATGAAGGGATGTTGGATTTTGTCAAATGCTTTCTCAGCATCTAGTGAGATGATCGTGTAGTTTTTTTTCCTTGAGTTTATTTATGTAGTAGATTACATTGATGAATTTCTGAATATTGAACCATCCCTGCATTCCTGGGATAAAGCCTACTTGATCATGATGGATGGTTGTTTTGATGTGTTCTTGGATTTGGTTTGCAAGAATTTTATTGAGTATTTTTGCATCAATATTCATAAGAGAGATTGGTCTGTAGTTTTCTTTTTGTGTTGGGTCTTTGTGAGGCTTTGGTATGAGCATAATTGTAGACTCGTAGAAAAAAATGGGTATTGTTCCTTCTGTTTCTATTCTGTGGAATAGTTTGAAGAGAATTGGTATTAGGTCTTCCTGGAAGGTCTGATAGAATTCTGCACTAAAGCCATCTGGCCCTGGACTTTTTTTGGTGGGGAGATTTTTGATGACTGCTTCTATTTCTTTAGGGGTTATGAGACTGTTTAGATGGTTTATCTGCTCCTCGTTTAACTTTGGTACCTGGTATCTATCTAGAAAACTGTCCATTTCATCCAGATTTTCCAATTTTGTTGAGTATAGGTCTTTGTGGTAGGATCTAATGATTTTTTTTAATTTCCTGTTTCTGTTATTATGCCTCCCTTTTCAGTTCTGATTTTATTAATTTGAGTACTGTCTCTGCACCCTTTGGTTAGTCTGGCTAAGGGTTTGTCTATCTTGTTGATTTTCTCAAAGAACCAGCTCCTGGTTTTGTTGATATTTTGTATAGTTCTTTCTGTTTTTACTTGGTTGATTTCAGCCCTGAGTTTGATTCTTTCCTGCCGTCTACTCCTCTTGGGTATATTAGTCTCTTTTTGTTCTAAAGCTTTCAGGTCTGCTGTCAAGTTGTTAATATATGCTCTTTCCAGTTTCTTTTTGTGGACACTTAGAGCTATGTGTTTTCCTCTTAGTACTGCTTTCATGGAGTCCCACATGTTTTGATATGATGTATCCTCATTTTCATTAAATTCTAAAAAGTCTTTAATTTCTTTCTTTATTTCTTCCTTGACCAAGTTATCATTGAGTAGAGCATTGTTCAGTTTCCATGCGTATGTGGGCTTTCCATTGTTTTTGACCATATCAAAGATGAGTCTTAGTCCATGGTGATCTGATAGGGTACAAGGGATTAATTCAATCTTTTTGAATCTGTTGAGGCCTGTTTTGTGACCAATTATATGGTCTATTTTGGAGAAGGTACCATGAGGTGCTGAGAAAAAGGTACATTCTTTTGTTTTAGGATAAAATGTTCTATAGATGTCAGTTAAGTCCAATTGGTTAATAATTTCTGTTAGTTTCATTGTGTCTCAGTTTAGTTTCTGTTTCCATGATCTGTCCAGAGCTGAGAGTGGGGTGTTGAAATCTCCCACTATTATTGTTTTAGGTGCAATGTATGCTTTAAGCTTTAGTAAGGTTTCTTTTATGTATGTAGGTGCCTTTGCATTTGGGGCATAGATGTTCAGAATTGCGAGTTCCTTTTAGTACATTTCTCCTTTGATGAATATGAAGTGTCCTTCTTTATCTTTTTTGATTACTTTTGGTTGAAAAAATGATTTTATTTGATATTAGAATCGCTACTCCAGCTTGTTTCTTGGGACCATTTGCTTGGAAGATTGTTTTCCATCCTTTTACTCCTAGGTAGTGTCTGTCTTTTTCACAATGTTGTGTTTCCTATATGCAGCAAAATGTTGGGTCCTGTTTATGTATCCAGTCTGATAGTCTATGTCTTTTTATTGGAGAATTGAGTCCATTGATATTAAGAGATATTAAGGAATAATGAATGTTGTTTCCTGTTATTTTTGTTGTTGGCAGTGGAGTTATGTTTGTATAGCTACCTTCTTTTAGGGTTGTTGGAAGATTACTTTCTTGCTTTTTCTAGGTTGTAGTTTCCCTAAAGTCTTTGATTAACATTTTAAAAAATATTGTATAAAAGCAAAAAGGAAAAGGAGGCATGGGATAGGGGTTTTATAGGGAGGGGAATTGGGGAAAGGGGATGGCATCTGAAATGTAAATAAAATATCTAATAAAAAAAGGAAAAAATGATAAGGAAGAAATCATGTAACAAAGAATTCACATGTGTCACACCAAACTGACAAGATATCATCATTCCCTGGGCATCAGATGGGCAAACACAAAGTAAAATCCCTCACAAAACCAAGATCCAGTACAGAAGCAAATAACTGAGTCATTCATAAAGATTAAATTTCAATATTGAAATAAATAGGCCTATTGGGAAGTCATATACCAACTCATCTGAAAAACGAGTAAGACTGTCAATGGGAGAAATTTTTGAGGAAAATATAAATTACCAACTTAGATCTATCAATAACAAAAATAATAATAAATTGATGTCTCTAAATGCCAAAAAAAGAAACAAACAAAACAAACAAACAACAAAAAAAACCAAAAGAAAGAATCTGGTAGTCATTCAGACCACAACATGGATGTCTTAGCAGCCCTCATCTGATACTGAAGTTTTAGAAGATTCCTAAAGAGCTGCTGGTCTTCAGTCTATGTTGAGATTCTCAAGAACTAGGTCTGAAACCAGTGAAGGGCTGATTCAGCATCAGGGCAGATGAGGTTGCCATCGAGAGTGAAGGCGAGTGGGAGGAAAACAAAAAGTTTCTTCTTTCATTTCCTTTTATGTAAGCTTCCACCAAAAAGGGTGTCCCAGATTTAGTGTGTGTGTATTTTCCCACCTTAATGGTGTCAAATTAAAAAAAAAATAGCCATCACAGCACTGCCTAGATGCCTGCATTTTAGTTTCTTCCAGAAGTGGACAACAAAGATTAGTCATCACAAGACTTATTTCAGGTACACAAAATAATTAAATAATATGCTTACCATATATGAAAGAGAGTACTAAAAAGAAACTGTATGTGACCATTTCAATACATGCAAAAGAAATATTTAAAATTCACCTCAAATTCTCAGAGGGGATCCTTTAGAGGTGAATTTTACCCACTTTCCTTGAAGCATCAGCAGGATGATTGTGTTCCTTGTCATAGACTAAGAGCAGAAGCAGTGTGAGCAGCCCTTCTTTTAGGCTGCCTTCCAGCCACACCTGCCCTATGCCCAGGCTAGCTCAGATTACCTCAGGATAAGCCACTCAGAGTTTCCTCTGGTTCTCTGTTATATTGTCATGACAAGAGTCCTTATCTACATGAACAAATCCCGTGCTTCCTAAAGCAGAGCAACACTCATTCATCTTTATGCTCTTTTAGAGCCTCAAGTAAAACCAAGCACAAGGAGCTTCTTAATGTGTAGTTTACATCACCTTTGCTTATTGTTGCCTGGGTGTTTGTAATTAAAGTTATTTTTTACAAAGTAATTTTGAAATTTTCAGTTCATTTAAACTCTCATCTCATGCATAATTAAAGAAATGTTGAAACAATTCATCACCAGAATGAAAGAAACATAAACTAAAGGTTTGGAAAAACAGAGCAGAAATGTTAGGGACCCAGAAGGAGCATCTCTCTTTCTGTCCCTCTGTCCCTCTATCTAGCTGCTTCTCCTTCCCTCTTTCCTCTTTCTCCCTCCCTACTTCCTCTCTTTCTTGTTTGTTTTGAATTTCTCTGCACCTGGAAACTAAGTTCAGTTTTCAGGTTTCTAATATGTATTACATGAAAATAATAAAAATTATTCAGTCCTTGGCATCCTGTTAGTAAATTATAGAAAAATTTATTTTAACTTATAATGATCAATGAGTTTGTATATAAAACAGACTAAGTGATTTAAAGCAACAATTCTTTTTCGAAACTTTTATTTGTTATTATTGTGCATGTACATGTGTGTGATGTGAGGAACATGCGTGGAAGTCAGAGGACCACTTTATGTCAGAGGACCACTTTATGGAGCCTGCTTACTCCTCTGACATCTAATAAAGAAAATATCCAATAAAAAGGAGATGTGAACAAATGAAATGATTAACAAAAATTAAAAAAAGAAAAATTTTAAAAAGGTAGGTTCTGGGGATCAAACTTAGATTGCCAAGCTTGTATTGTAACTATTGCTTACTGTATAATTACTACGGGTGATAAGATCACTGATCAATCTTTTCATAGACCTCTTTCTCATTTCTTTATCTAGAGCAAGTGTTTGAACTAAGATTGCTAAGGTTTCTCATGTGAACTGTTTCTTTGTTATTAGAAAGACCCCCCAAAAAAAAAACCCACAAAAAAACCAAAACAGAAATCAATATTTAAAAATATAGTTCCTTCCTCTCACATTCTCAAATTGTCAGATATTGTCCGACAAATCGATGAATAAGAACTCAGCTAGAAAATTAGGGCTTTGGAAGTAGACATCATATGAAGGAAGCAGGAATCTTGGAAGAGGCAGGTGGGCAGTCTTTGCCAATGCAAAACATCCTCGTAAGCTGCAACCTCACATCGCAACATTTCAGCAGATACTTTGAGTAAACATGGTTTTAGCCATAATGCCTCACGCACACATGACACCAGACATCTGTTGTACTTACACGGACATTTCTCTGTGCTGTCGGGACACGTATAAGTACGACACAATGTTACTGTAGCACTTTCCCTGATTCCGATTCATACAATCTATGCACTCAGAACACCAAGGGCTTTCTTGGACCCACATGCCTTTTGACAATTAGGCTGCTGAAAGAAGGAACCCAGGAAATTAGAATTTCCCTAGGAATTTATGCTAGAAGGCAGAGGGAATGCTTATCTCCTTGAAGAGGTCCCCAGTTTTAACAACTGGACAGACCACTTTGCAAGAAAACCTGAATCCTAGACTGGTGGTGGCTGGGACCACATGTTGATGAGACTGCTTCGCTATGCACACTTTTGCCCTCTACTTAAATTTAAACCTCATATTGTGACCCCAAAGATGAACTTGTTGGGTCATTCGAGCCTTTTGCCCCTCTTCCTACTGTAGCGATATTGAGTAATCTTTTAGTTTTTCAATATTACTTTTCTGTTGTTCTAGCCCTGGTGAAGATGGCTTGGCCTGGCTTGTCAAGGCTTCTAGACACAGCATGGATTCTTTGGCCCTAGTAACAGTGATTCTCTCCCAGGACGTAAGTAATTTTGTCGGTCCATCTAGAAAGACATAGTGGGCCCTCATCCAGTGCCTTGAGCTCTCCCACAAGCACTAGAGCAGTGGTCCTCAACCTTCCTAATGTGGTGACTCTTTAATACAGTTCCTCGTGTTGGGACAAATCCCAACCATAAAACTATTTTTGCTGCTACTTCATAACTGTAATTTTGCTACTCTTATGAATTGTAATGTAAATATTTTTGGAAATGAAGGTTTCTCAAGGGAGTCGTGACCCACAGGTTGATTAACACTGCCCTAGATACTCAAAACGACCCAGCACAATGGGAAGAGACCACTTAAACTTTTTCCTAATTATAATGACTATCATTGTAAATTTTTGAAGTAACACAAATCTAATGATGTTTGGCATGACAGTTGAGATGGCTTTTTACTCTTAAACTTTGGACCTCTTTCCATTAATTTGAATAGGATAAAGAGCATCAATCCATTGTTCCAAACGCCTATATAAATTCTTTTGTATAATCAATGCATTAGTAACTCTCTTTTTTTTGCTAAATGATTAACAAAAGCAGCTGTCTTAAGTTCTTGTGTCAAAGCAATTGCAGAAGCAGTGGTGTTAGCAATTAATGTAATTAAAGCTGTTATACCAGCAATAATCAAGCCCACTACTCTCTTGCTTCTGCTTAAAGCCTGACTCACTTCTTCCAGTACTTGCAAGCTTTTTTTCAGAAGAGTCTGTAATACTCAGGGCACTAAAACAGAAGCTGGTTGATAGACCTCCATTACAGACATGCCAGGTTTCAGCACACTAACACAGTTAGAAAGTGTACAATCAATGCAACTTACATTAAATACTGTAGAAGAAACAATAGTAATTTTAATGACATTTAAAAGAGCTGTAACACATGTTCTAACACTTGTTTGATGCAGATACTGTCCCAACTTCATCTCTTGCTACCATAACATCATAGAGAACTGCAGCTAACTTCCAAATGTGTCTCTGAAAATGTCCAGAACCAGCCTTCCAAAAGAAGACTGCTATATCCAATATTAGATTGATTTCTATACCAGTCCATGATTGAGTCCAAATGACTCGTCACATTTAAGAAAAATACAAGAGTCATTATAACTTCTCTTTTTGATACTCTGTTCCACAAGGTCTAAAAACTTGAGGTGAGACAGCTTGTCTCATATGGGCTATAAAAAAGCAAAGGTGGGTCAGGAACATATGTCCAATACAGCTTCCCAGTCATCATTGTCAGGGCGATCAGCAAGCTCACAGGTCAGCATCATTCTTTGTCCCAGCATCAGCATATCTCACCCATCACTCTGGCAGCCACCATGCTCCTTCAGCATCCTTCAGAAAAAACACAAACATGCCCTCTTCCCCATATTAAATACCTGATTGGTATCATGCCATATGCCAGTAAGTGAATCCTTCCCTTTCACTTAGGCATAAGTATGTAGAGTACCATAGGCACTCAGCAGAAAATTCTTTGGCATCCAAATTAAAAAAAAAAAAAAGAACATGATTTAAATAAATTTGTGGTGTACAGGGATATACATCCCCCTTTCTATTTTATGAAGATATTGATTTAAAGTTCCATGGGCCCCTTCCACAGTCCCTTGTCCTTGAGGATTATAAAGAATCCCAGTAATATTGATAATATTAAATTGTTGACAAAAAGTCTCAAATGTTTGACTGCAATGGCCAGTTTCAGTATCTGGGTTTATTTTTTTAAATTTTTTATTATTGGATAATTTATTTATCGACATTTCAAATGTTACCCCCTTTCCCCATTCCCCACCCCAGAAGCCCCTTATTCCATCTCCCCTCCTCCTGCTTCTATGAGGGTGCGCCCCTACCCATCCAACCACTCCCAATTCCCCACCCTCAAATTCCCCCCTACTGGGGCATCCAGCCTTCATAAGACCAAAGACCTCCTCTCTCACTGATGCCTGGCAATATATCCTGCACATATACAGCTGGAGCCATGGGGTCCCTCCATGTGCGTTCCCAGGCTGGCTGTTTAGACTCTGGGAGCTCTGATTGGTTGGTATTGATGCTCTCCCCATGGGACCACAAGCCCTTCAACTTCTCCAGTCTTTTCTCTAACTCCTCCATTGGGGACCCCATGATTAGTTCAATGTTTAAATGCTCTAAATTTTATCTTGCCTTTTTCTGAACAAGGCTGTTTCATCTTGTATAGGTATATCAAATTATATATTAAGGCATCCAATCCTTTTTTATAATGGATTATATAAAATTCTCTCTCTTTCGTTCTTTCTTTCGTTCTTTCTTTCTTTCTTTCTTTCTTTCTTTCTTTCTTTCTTTCTTTCTTTGTATATGTTTTGCCCAAATGTATGTCTGAGTGATGATGTTGGATGCCCTGGAACTGGAATTATAGACAGTTGTGAACTGCCCTGTGGTTGCTGAGAATTATACCTGGGTCTCTAGAAGAGCAGCCAGTGCTCTTAACCACTAAGCCATCTCTCCAGCCCCAAGGCATCCAATCTTACAAAATTACTTATACCCAACTGAATTAATGTTGAGTTAAACTATATTGTATCAATTACAATAAGAACCTATTTGACCATTGTTATAGAGAGCAGGAGATGGGAACTAGTCATTCAGTATATTTCATAGAGAGCAAAGTTCAGAGATTATATGAAAGTGTCTCTTCATAGAGAACCAAACTGTAATTTTCATAATCTTTCATATTTTAAATTTACTTCTTAATTTTTTCCAGCAATATACAAATTAGAAGGTTCTCAATATTTAATACAACAGATTTTAACAATGTAATCCCCATTTAGGTGTAAAATACTAATTATCTCTTTTCTTGATAAGACTTAATAACATAGCTCTCATCTATTACATACAGAATAAAACAAATATCCATTTTCTGAGTATCACCTACAATCCTACTATGAAAAGAAAGTTTAATATATTGCAGGTACCAAAGAAGATCTATCTGAATCAAGCTACTTGCTCCCTCCTTTGGCTGCCAGAAACAGCAGACCCCAAGGAATGGACATTTTCTCAGGAATCTTATGCTAAGAGAAAAGAATGTTTCAACCCTTGAGACTAAGCCAGCTGGAGGGGGAATTTGGAAGAAGTGATTTCACACAGACCTGAAATCTTTTTAGAACACTTTGCAGGACATACTAGAGTATACACAGTGACTTAGTGAAATCACACCTTGGGCAGACTGATTAATTACACATACCTCTAGCCCTTTATTTTAAACCTAAATCTTTTATTAGTACCCCAAAGTTGAGCACAGGGATCCCTGGAATTTGTTTGTTCTTTTCCAAGTGGTCACATTGAATATATGCCTTCCTCTTCCTTGACTACTACTCATCTTTAGCTCACCTACTAGGGACAGGTGGCCAAGTACAGTTAGAGCTGCATGGACCCAGGCTTTACACAGGAACAGGAGATAGAAACTGGTCAGGCTATTAGTGACAGGGACCTTAACTCATGTCCTTGGTTAGAATCTGGAAACATCTTTTTTTCTGTCCTGCCAGGGGACAAGAAATGTCAGAAGTGGACTTTGGCTCCCATTCTGGTTTCTTATTACCTCTCTTCTTCTTCCAGAACCTCTTGCCTGAAGCATTAAAAGAGGACCTGGATCAAAATGAGAGACATCTGAGCACATCAGTGGGCCAACTGGATGAGCCAGCCACTCCTACTGCCTCACCTCAGTTTCTGTCATAAGGCTTATACAATGGGCAGTGTGTGTTCCCATCTCCCTAAGCTGCTCTTGCTATATGGGGTCTGCCTTCCTTCTCTTAAGCTCCACTTAAGATAAATCTGCAGATGAAGCTTCACTTTATACTTACCCTCCTACTGTTCATCAAGCTCCATCTTCCAATGTGTGAGACACAGAACTCAAAAGCCACTGACCCAGCGTGGCTTTGGTGGCCACTGGTTTTCTAAGATTCGAACCACCAGAGTGATACAACTGAGATAAGACAATCTCCCTTACTCGCAGGGCTTTTTTCACATTTCTCTGCCTTCCCACATCCCTTTAACTTTAAAAGCTCAGTAACAACTTTGTCAAAAGTCAGGGAAAAGGATGCATTTTGGTTATTAGCTGCTCACAGCAAGTTGACCCCACATTGAGTGAACATTTCTGTGCAGCTGGTGGAATCACTTTGTTCTGGAACGATACCTTTCAGCTCAGCAGGCATTAACCTCTTTCTGTACCTACGGAATGAAGGATAAAAACGAATATTTAAAGTCTACCAGCACCGAAGTTTGAACTTTGGTACACTTCTGATCTTCTGCTTTTTGTATATTTTTCTTGTCATTTTGGAAGGTCTTTTGATCTTTGGGGGAGGGGGTCCTTTTGAACTAATTTCAATTTCTGGTTTGTAAATTTTTTCCGGGGAGGCTTTCTTGAGCCAATAGGATTTTTTCAAATCTTTTTGGAAACTGCCATTTGTGTGACTTATATAGTCTTTTCAGAAGTGTTCTGAGCTAGTTGGATGTCTGCTGGGATCCTTTTTATTCAACCCGAGACCCCAGCTTATAGAATTATGCCGTTTAGTATCTTACATCTGGATTCACAAAACTCTGTCACAGACATGTCCAGAGGTATTTCTCCTAGGTGATTCCAGCCCCTATCAAGTAAACTGTAAGAACAATCACAAACAAAAGTTTGAAATGTGTTGGCAGCTAGAGAGGAAGGAGCAAGGAGGAGGGAGGATGTGGAGAAGAACTTTATGCAACTCATTTGAGTCTAACACACACAGTCCTTGGGATGTTGACGTTTCCTTCTGATAATTATTACACTGGCTTTTTTCCCTTCTGAATGTACAATTATTTATCTCAGTATGTATCACAAATTAATGTAATTGATTTTTTTATTTCATTCTGTATCTTAAACAGCAGGGGAAAACTTAATCTGCTCTAAGAGTTCCCTGAAACAAGAGAGTGACAGTCTGGCTACTTCAGCCTTGCATGTTTTTAACTTTGTGCATGTGAACGTTGCTATTTGGGGCATGACTAACTTGAAATTCACGTGGTCCGTGTATGAATGCGAATGGTTGGGAATGACTGTATTGTGTTAATATGGAGGAGCTGTTGCCTGTGTCTATTTGTATCACTCCATCCCCCACCCCCCTTTCTTTGAAAAAACTGTTAGCTGAAAATCAAGCAGTTTAGTGAAATCTGTAGAATTTGGGACTAATGGGTTGGGGTGCTGATTAGGCACAGATTTCAACTCAGCCCAGCTGAACTAAAATGTAGATATTGAAATGTTACATTTGAGTTTTCTGGTAGAATGGTTTATATCTGGTGCCTTTAAATGTTAATTAGTAGAATGGTTTGGTTCTGGCATTTTCAGATTTTAGCTCTGAAATAGAGGATGATTTATGGTGTGTTGCTGTAGGCTTACAAAAGATAACAAGATGATTGACAGGTAAGAAAAGCAGATAATCTGGATTTGTCAGAAATACAGTTTGTGACCTCTATTTTAAAAGACATCTTCCAGAACCCAGACCAGGCTAGCAATTCATAGTGGCCAAGATGGCGCTTGGTTTTCGTCCGTGATCTAGGTCATCACCATGTATTATATCATTGGTGAGAGCTCAAATTCACGATCTAATGCAATTCGCTAATCAACACAAGGGGGAAAGGAAAGTGTCAGGACATGTGATTCCTTGCTGGGCTGATACATAAAAACTTTGTAAAGGGAAAAGAACAGATGTAAATTGTACATAAAGTTTCTTAATTACGTAGAGCAGTGATCACAGTCACTTTAAAGAAGCACACAAAGCAGCAGAGAGGAATTTTCCAGAATGTCAGCAGAGTTCTGTGCAGGATACATGAAACAAAATAATTTCTGCTTCTACATTGGTAGATGTTCTCTGATAAAACAAAACAAACACAAAGTTTCTCAAAGTCAAAAAGTAGAATGCTACTTGCTGGCTTTCCTGCATATTCTTGTTTAGCTAGTTCTTATAAATAGCCCAGGACCAAAGAATAGTGCTGCCTACAGTGGGCTAAGCCTTGTTACATAACTAATAATCAAGACAATCCCTCAAAGACATGGCAACTGGATAGTTGTATATAGGCAACACCTCAACTGAGACCTCTCTTCTTAGGTCATCACCTTACCTAGGCTGTGTCAGGCTGACAGTTAAAGCAAAGTAGGACAGCTTACTTAAGGAGTCATTAAATTTAAAAACTACTTTTCTATAAAATGTTCAGAAAATTTCTATCTTGGTCTTTTCTAGACAAACTTAAAATGTAAATTTTAAATATTAAGTTTTAGCCCATATGTAGATTTAATGCAGGTTCTTGTAGTCATCTCTAGAATCAACAAATTTGTTCCTTGGTGTGGATAAATGATTGATTGACTGGGAAATAAAAAAAAATGAGCCTCAGAGAAATTTAAGGTGACAGCTTTATACCTTCAGGATGGGAGAGACCCTCAGGTTGGGAATCTGCTAGGTGGACACTGGTTTACAGTGTCCCAGTATTCTTCCTTTTTTCTGTTGTTCCTGTTTAGATAACTACCACCATGCCTTCCCAATGAGTCTCCTCACAATGACTTCAGGGAATAAGAAACTGCCATCTTAGGAAGCTCATGTTTGCTCTCCCTATATCTCTATCTCTTTTCTACAGAGATACTGTTGCATGGTTTCCTGGCTTTCCTTTATAGGAAATATACACATATTTTGTCAGTGTGTAGATAGACTAGTTTTTCTATTGTGATAGTAAAGTTGTCACTCAGCAATTCATTGATAATAGATGGTATGTTTTGCTATAAATAATGTTATAGCTTGAGTATTTTGATACAAAATTTGGTAATGGTATACATGGTAAATTTATAGTGACTAAATCAATATTGTTTACAAAAAGGCAATATTAGGCACGGTCTCTCTGGTCACTGAATTGTTTTACTCATTATCTGTTTTGTAATAGACAATGTTCTAATGACTTGGGCAGGTCTCTGAAAATATGACATAATTAAAATATTGTTATAAATTATATTCATATTTTTTTTAGTTTTCTGGTACTTTATTTTAATGGCTATTTAATGACTATATCTATTCATACCATTCATACTTATGTAAAGTATAAGAATTGGTCTAGAGGACAAGATCCTGTGTGGCATTAAGGTTATTGTTTGTTCTTTCATCTGATTGCTAGACTTCTGGATGTTTAGAAAGAAGCCAAGGTATATTTAACTATGTATTTGTGATAATCTCTTAAATGGACACTTTCTAAGCAACTGTGTTAAGATGATTGTAGTACATTTAACACTCTGTGTCCTGTAGTTAGAAATATGTGGAGCTGTGTGTTAGAAGCTTATCTATTTATTATTCAAATTTAGCAAAGTTAAATACATGTAAACGTTATGCAAAATGCTCAGTAAGTGCTCTCTTTTATGATACACACACACACACACACACACATAATGCTAATAAAAGTGTTCTGACATTTCTGCTGCTTTTAATCATTTCCATTCAGATACAAAATCAAACAAATGTGCCATTTAGGAAGGCATCCTACATGGAACCCTAGTCTGCATTTGTTTGCTTTGGACACATAAGTATTTTACAACCGAACCTCTAAGTGCACTTGTGCACCAGAATGTGAGTCAAGTTGTGGTCACTGTTCCTCACATATGTAGGAGATCCAAAATTCTGAATTTTGCCTGTAGTGTAGACCTGTTATTTTCCTGAGCCAAAGATTCTAAGTTTTGTTTCATAAGTAGAGGCCAAATTCAGTCATAGATGTGAAGAATTTCCATACTAATTGTTGTTAGCTACTTCGTGTACTGAATGGATTTATATTCCACAAATACCTAAGCTTTCTAGAATGCAGAGTTTAGGAGACCACTTTGCCAGGCTAGTGTCATATAAGTTAGAATGTTAGTGATGCTAACTTTTTCCAGGCCTGTGTTCATATGTTCCTTATTTTATCATGACTATTCTACTGAAGTTAAGGTAATTAGGTTCCCCTGAATACTGTGCACCCTGAGCAGTGTCTCCTAATTATTTAAAAGGTATTGGGGAAGAGGCCCTGAGGAGTATATCTGTAAACAAGTACTTAATCTTCAAACTAGCTTTCTTTAAATGTTTGCTCTTGTTGGCAGTGTTTCCTACTGTGAAACTTTTAACTGTTTTCTGTTGAATTATGCAGAAGTACAACTTCTGTCAAAAGAGCCTCAACAGGATTTTTTGTTTAGGAGATGCAAGGCTATCTCCCACAGGACAGGCAAAATTAAATTCAAGAATGGGTTCCAGGTGGGCTAGGTCTAAGATATTTCTCCAAGATCTCTTAGTTGCTTGAATTTAGCCGTACGGATTTATTTTTTAAATGATTTATTTTTTTTTTAATTTCAATTCATCCCAACCACATTTTTTTCTTCTATTCCCGTCTTCCCCTCCACATCCCTTCTCTCCTCTCCCCAACTTCTCCATTTTCCATCAGAAAAGAACATGCCTCTCTGGAATATCCACCAAATACAGCATAATAAGATATAATAAGACTAGATAAAAACTCTCCTATCAGGGCTGAGTAAGGGAACCCAGCAGGAGGAAAGAGCAGATGAAAAGTCAGATACCCCCACTCCCACTGTTAGAAGTCCCAAAAAGACACCAGGCTACCAAACATATTACATATACAGAGAACTTAGCACAGACCCATGCAGGCTCTGTGATTGCTGCTTCAGTCTGTGCTTTTCTATGAGCCCTCCTTAGTTGAAATCTGTGGGCTGTGTTCTCCTTGTATCTTCAATCTCTATGGCTCTTACATTTTTTCCTCCTCTACTTTCATGGGGTTCCTGGAGCTCCAAGGGAGGGACCCAATGAAAATCTACAATTTGGGCTCTTTCTCTCCTAATATTAGGCTATAGGTCTGTGCATCTGCTCCCATCAGCTGCCAGTGGTAGCCTCTTTGAGGAAGATTGAGTCTATGAGTAGATCATTAAGAATCATTGACTTTTTTTTCTATCACAGGACTCTGGGTTATCCAGCCTCTGATTCCTGGCCTTGAGTCTATGAGTAGATCATTAAGAATCATTGCCTTTTTTTTATATCACAGGACTCTGGGTTATCCAGCCTCTGATTCCTGGCCCTCACCCATGGGCTTCCTCAGCTGGTATGGGCCTCAAATTAGACCAGTCATTGGTTGGCCACTCCCACAAGTTCTGTGCATCCAGTGCTCCAGTACATCTTTTAAGCAGGATAGATGATAGGTTGAAGGTTTTGTGGCTGGGTTGCTGTCACAGTCTTACCTCTGGAATCCTTGCCTGGTTACAGAGAATGGCCAGTTCAGGCCCTGAATCCTCTATAACTAGGAAGCCTCACTAGGGTCACTCTCATAGAATCCTGAGGTTTCCACATTGCCCACCCCTTCTGCTACACAAAAGGCCCTCTATTTCCAGTTGTCTATCTCAGTAATTTCTCCCTTTCTCCCTCCCCTTCCCTCTGCTTCATCTCTTCTATTCCCATTCCCACCTACCCATACCCTCCCCAAAGCTATTCTATTTCTACTTCAAGGGAGATCTAGTCATCTCCTTTAGAGTCCTCCTTGTTACTTCGCCCTCTGGCTAAAACAATCATGGACAATAAAAAATTCTTCCAGAGGTATCACCATCCCTGATTTCAAGCTGTACAACAGGGATATGATAATAAAAACCACATGGTATTGGCATAGAAACAGACAATGTTGCTCAATGAAATCAACTGAAGACCCAGACACAAACCCACAGACCTATGGAAGGTATCCCAGACGATTCTAAAAACCTAGCAGACAAACTAACTACAGGGCAGACAGGAATTCAGACAATGATATTCAATGGTTGCTGGGGCGACACCCCAGGCCTGGACTCTTGATTATTTAAGCCTTCAACTCTCCATTCGAACCTACATTTCATAGTTGGCGCCCTAAGGATGGACTTGGAGCCATTGGATCTTTCATTTGTTTCTCTTCCAACATGGCCACAGTGAATAACTCCCTTTTCTCTGTTTTCATTATTATTTGGCTCCTTTATTGACATTAAATATATTTAGCTGAACCAGGAGTAAGACTTCTAGAGCCTAGACTTTGACACTAAAGCATCCATTAACATTTTTCATCTTTTTATCTCAATTACAGCCTTAATAATGAACTTATATTTACCAGTTTTATTCTTAAGAAAAATAACAATAATCAACTAAAATAATTTTTAATTGATATTTTATATATTACTAATCTATTTCTGTAATTATATATAATGATAACTAGATGCCTTATCAAATTCATGATTGGAAATCTTGTCTGTTAACATACGTGTTAACATGACACAAAGTGATTGTAGTTGCAGTCTATTTATATTTTTTTAATTATTTAAAATAATGTATTTAATATTACCTAATTTTCTGTTATTTTGCTATTCAACAAAATGAAAGAAATTTAATTTTAGAACTTTCTACAGTTTATTTTGGAATAAAATCCTTATCAGCATTTATGAAGCTTGTAAAAAACTTTATAACTCAACAAAAGTCATTTTCTGACTGAATAAATGCTGATTCATGAAAGTGATACTTTCAGGGAAAATATACTAGATGTTTGTTATCTTCCTAACATGAGTTCAAATATCTCTAATATATTCACAGCAATTCATTATTTTCTGAAACATTTCTAGTAGATCCAAATACAAAGTCACAATAAGATTTAAAATGTTAAAGGCATTTGTATTTAGGAGACAGTACAGGGTCATCAGCTCTTTGGACAGATAGTTAAGTCCCAGCTCCATTTAAGACAAATAAGATTTGGTAGCAAAAGGGCTTTACTTTGTTTGTTTCCCCAGCCTCATCCAGAATTAACATTTGAAAGAAGTGTATCCTATTAGGACACCATGAAGTTTAACGTACTTCAATGTCTATATTCCTTTTAGGTTGAAATAAAAACTTTAAATAACCAGTTTTCCAAGGTAAGTGAGGGCTGGCCATGACACACAGCAACTCTGCAATTTCAAGTCTGGCACTTAAATTAGATAATCTAACAATAATAATTTTAGTATACAGAGAGTTACTCACAAAAATTATGTGACCATGTGCACTTAGTGAGCTTTAGGAATCCTAGGAGTTAACTGGATTTTGGGTTAGAGGGTCTTCTTGGTTCCTAAAGCAAGAGTTGTCACTAAGGGAGTGTGTGGGTCAGTGTGTATGCTGCTTAATAGGGATTGCTTCACATGGTGTCACCAACTGCCAGACATCCCATTTCATGTGGAAACTTGGGTACCTAGGGATGTGCAGCTGCTCAAGGTGCAGAGTGAGCGGCTCTTCCTTTGGTGCATTTCCTGGACAGACTGATGTAGCTCCTTCAAACCAAGAAACTGGTTGTGTTCCTCTGATAGAATTCCCTATAAGATGGCTGCTGGCCACAGATCCAATCACTCCAGTACCTCTAATAAGACTTTGATCATCTACAATCTCATGAAATGGGCTAGAGAGAACATCAACCTCTTGTCTTTGGAGTCCAAAGGACTTTCATGCAGATAAATCTCTAATTTATTAGGAACCATTGCTGTAGCCTTCATTTCTCCAACTTTCACCAAGCGAGTTATCATAGACACAGACTAGCACACACATGACACTTAGAACAGTTCCACCAGTGCACAGGGCACCCTTAGATCATATAAATACAAGCCAGCAAGAATCTCCCATAGTGTCATTGTTCCTTATGCCTCAATAAATGACAGAAGTGATCTCTCAAATATTTACTCCAGTTCAAATGTAGGAATGGCTTCCTAGCTCCTTGATCATTATCCCGGAACATAACATAGGCAGTACCCATGGCAAAGTAGACCTTAGATGGAGATAATTTACCTCATATTTTATAGTGCTACAAAGTGTGTGGACATGAATCCAGTGATATGTTCTTGAATGTGGAGAAAGATTAAACTAAACTTTACAACTTTTTGACAAACTAGGCTGTGCAGAAAAGCCAACAAAGTAAGCATTCTACCAAGCAAAATTTGAACTTTTCCATTCAGTAAATGGCTCAAATAAACTTTGAAAGTTATAGGTACTCAAAATATAATTTCTTTTCTATTTTTGAATATTCATTCACATTTCTCATTAAAACTGTTCTCCAGATCACAGTAATTAGCAATAGTCATGTGCCCCTTGTATTTAGGTCATCAATGATGTATACAACACAATACAAAACCAAAGCAAACAGATGGGTTTCTACACCTAAGTGGCCCTGCCTATACCATTCTGAAGATTGTTCAAGGAGAATGTGGTGCGGGTGGGGGTGGGGGTGGGGTGGGGGTGGGGAGGTGGGGGTGGAAGTGAGTTGTAGGTTGGAAGTGACTAGGTCATGGACTATTTGCTCACCCTCTTAGTATTTTGAGAAGTTGCCAATGGTTACTCAAAATAACAATAGCTTCTTAGAGGAAAGGTCCCAATGCCATGGAAAGCCGAAGATTGTAGTCCAAGCCAAAATAAATAAATAGAATTAGCAAGGAAGCATAGCAGCTGCTTTTTGAAGAAAAGTGCATCGTTTCTAACTCAGCCCTTACCAAACCAGATTAGCAGTAATAGGCTGGGGAAATAGAGGTTACCTCAAAGATCCTTTCCCTTGCATTCAACATGGAGTAGCATACAGTCTGCCAGTGTAGTCCAGGGGGAAGCATCTAGGTCCAAGCAACAGCTGTGTCTGTACTTTCCCAGTTCTCCTCACTGCTCTTGGTAGTCAAGTCAGGCTGGCTTTTGAGTGAAGACATAGGGAGTTTAGAAAGATACAAGTATTTTTTTTCTCAAAGGCCAAGATGGGAAAGGCATTTCTCAAAATATAATGACTTCAATATGGAAGAGACCAGGAGAAATCTGGGGCATCCACACACCCAAATCTTCCAACTGTCTCTTCAACTCAAGAGCTGGGCTCATGGACAATAGCAAGTACAGTCTTCATACTCAACTTACTAATCCCTGAAAGAATATCTGGAAGTATATTCATTCTCTTTTCTTACAACTGGGTTATGCAAGGCCTATGCAGAAGGGTGGTTCCATTGCAAGATCTAGATGTCTGATCTCAGCTGACTCAAGTCAAAGATATGATATCTTCCAGACCACTGTCCAGGTTTTTGTATATCACAGAAAAACTTTCTTAATGTCTTTCAGTTCAAGGCCCATTTTCTTACATTTGTTCTTGAATTTCAGAAACTCTATATATTTTCTTCTGTACACGTGTACATTCTCAGATCCTCTCCCAGTGAAAATTGTGAGAAAGCCTTCTCACAAAGCTGTATGTATGTAAAGAGGGAGTTGATGTTATTTTTCTTTTTTTAGTTTTCATTATTAAATCATTACATAGTATACAAAAATGATTTTTGTGTCTTTACTTCACTAGATGCCTTTCTTTTCCAAAGAACAGTCATTCTATACTTCCCTGAGATCCCAAAACAGACAAGGGAAAAAACCAATAGGTAGATCACCAATCCAGTGTTTTGACTGAATTTCCTGTTTTAAGTGAGACAATCTGAAGTTATATAGGATGTCCCATGAAAATTTGTACCCAACTATTCAGAAGCCACTTACAACCTGAATGCCTTGGAGGTTCCAGAATCAAAACAGTGGTGAAAACACTGGCGTTCAGACTTCCTGTAAACCTGAGCTAACCGTATGATCAATACACAAAACATGTGTTGTGTAATGTTTTAAAAATGAAAAATAAAAATAAAAAACAAAAATAATGTCATTTATAATGCACATAAGGATAACCTAATGCCCTAAAAAAATCATTTTAATGTGTACACAAAACTATAAAATTGTTAACAAAAATTATAAGACAAAGAGATTGAAAAAGGATGTGTATTCAAGGACTAAAATTGTCAATATTATTAAGACATCAACTCTCTCTATAATTAAGTGATAATGAAACACAACCTATATTTTAAAAGCTCACATTATTTTGTTGCTTTTGAACAAGATAATCTTAATATGTCAAGAAATATATAAGACCTAGAACAGCTAAAATAACTTTTAAAGAGAAGTAGACTTACACTGACTGATTGCAAACCTATCTATCCTCAGTAATAATGCCAATGTAATTTTAAAGCCACACTAGACACACAGGTCAATGGAGTGAAGCTGGAAAATCCAGAATCAGTTTCTAAATTTATTATCAACTTTTAAAAGCAAAAGTAGCAAATATTTAATGAATAGAGAATCGAGTCCTTTATCATATTTTGTTTTAGTGTATAGTTGATAGTGTTTCATTTGCTTACAACACTCGTTTCTGTTAGTCCCAAATTACTTTATAGTTTAAAAAATAAAATAAAAACAGATGTTATTTAAGGTTTTCATTGCTTAGTTCTATACTACTAGTTCTTGATGTCTAGGTGCTACAGGCATGCTTGGCCCTGTACCTCCATCTTCCGATGCTGAGCTAGAGAGATGCCATAGACATTTGAGGCAGAGACCTATCAACAGCTTGTTCATATATTGTCATGAAACTGACCAGGGAATCTGAACACAGGTGTCAAAGGACAACTGCAGCAGCAGTTATTAAGTTAGTGAAGGGGCAGGATAAAGAAAGGGTAGAATTGTCATCACATATTTGGAATTCAGTGTTTGCAATACCCACTGGAATGGAAGGCAAAGTGAATTACAAGAGATGCTACATTGCCAGAAACAGCATGGGGAGAAATTAGGCCACTCTATTTTTACTACCATTTCTTTATTCAGTGAAGAAGAGGTAAAGTCATCCATTATGTGCTGATGGCTTGAGAGGAGGAAGGTGTGAATGTGTCTTCTGGAAAATGGAGTTGGCAATTCACTGTGGGAACAGAGAGATTGCTAGGTCCTGGTGAATTACTTAAGGTATGCTGTGATAAATTTAAAGCACACCCAGTCAGCACTATCACATTTAAATATAACACTCATAAAAGAAATAGCTTGTGTGTGATCAGGTCTGAGATTTAACCACTCTATGTGAGAGAGAGGAGAAGAGGGACCAAGGGAATTGGGGATGCTGAGAAACAGATTGTTATGATGGACACATGGCCTAAAGTCAAATACACAGGAAGTAGAAAAGCAAAGCCTTAAAAATAACACAAAATCAGAATCTGCTTTAAATAACAAAATTGAGAAAATACAGTCATTCTAAAAAATTACCCAGAGAGAACTACTCAGTACAGCTGACATGAAACAGTGTGGAGAACATTTATTGCGCTACTACCAGGGACAATGGTCATGAAATATACCCAGAAAGATGTTAAATTTCAGTTTTATAAACTTCAGCTGACCATAATCAGTAAAACCTTACATACTTCCTTAACTAAAAACTTTTATACAGTATACTTTGAATGTGTTTTTATCCCTCCTCCAACTTTTCCTAGATCTCACCTACCTCCCTATCCACCCAATTTCATGTTCTCCTCAACTATATATTCAAAAAAAAAAACAAAACAAAAATAAAAAATAAAAAACCAATATGACAAAGAAACATGAAAATGAAACAACCCCCTTGCAAGAAAAAACAAATAAACAAAAAAATCACAAAATGCTCACAGAGATTTGAAAGACCGTGAGCGCTCCCGCATATTATGACATAAGTTTAGTGAACAGCAATTCGGACATAAATAGGATTGGAAATGACAATCACAAATCATTGTCATTCCAGACCTAACAAAAAGGAAAATCTTAACAAACTATATTCAGTAATATGTCATATAAGCAAATATGAACATGGCATTCTGTCTCATTGCAGATAAATGTAAGACTCCTTCAGGGTATCGTAGGATATTAATAGAATTCAAAACATTGATATAGAACAGATTGAAGAATTACCTCAGCAGATCCAAAAGCAAAATGTCTTAAGAACAAAATTTACCAATTTTCCAAATTTGAACAACTGGAAAGAAATCTATCAAGATACAAGAGTTAAACAAATACAAGTTATGTGCCACCTAAGAATTCTAAGTATGGCAGGGGTCTAAATTTCTGAAGAATTTTGAGATATAGAATAAGAGCCAAAGGCTAGTAAGTGTAGCTGTACTGCAATAATATTTAAAGATCTGAAAAGAATTGTCATAGGATAACACAAAATAACTAGACTGTCATAATTAAAATGAGATAAAAGGAGCAGGAGGAAGTGGGTAAAGGTGATTGCTGCAAAGTCCAGCAACCCAAGTTTAGTCCCCAGGACACACTTGGTAGATGGAGAGAACTGACGCCTGAAAGAAGGTATTCTTTCTTCCACGTAAATGCCATGGCACATGCACATATGCACACACACACACACACACACACACACACACACAAATAAATACATGTGATGAAATGGTACATAAAATTGAATACTAAATTTTGAATCATCCAAATCTGTTCATGAAAAAGGGAAGAAAATGTCAATATCATTTTAAAGTAAAGGTAGACTGGGGCAGAGTGGCATAAGATTATATTAAGTAAATGTCTTCATATTTAAATAGAAGAGAATTGTAGGCTTAATAACACTCAAAGCCAAATATATGATATTTACTGTTGTGACCCGTACTCTGTCTGGCTTGGGGGCCAAAATGTCACGGCCTGCGCTGCTGCTCTGGTCCATGGGTCAGGGTTTAGCAAGAGAGAGTGTAAGGGAAAGAAGGGGAAGAGACGCGAGGAATAGAAACAAGCCAGAGGATCTGTGGTCAAGTCTCAAGTCTCTTTTATTGTCTCTCTTTTATTGTCTATCTCATTGAAGGGCTCCTCTCTTATTTTTCTCTCTTATTTTTCTCTCTTATTTTCTCTCTCTTATTTGTCCTCTTGTCTCCCTTGACTCAAATTCCCCTTGACTCATATTCTCTCTTGACTCATATTCTCTCTTGACTCATATTCTCCCTTGACTCATATTCACGCTATTACAAGGAAATCTGGGGTATGTATACGCTTTTGGCACGTGCCTTGCAGGTGTATGACGCAAATAAGCCTTACAGGCGTGGATAGCACGTGCACCTTACAGGCATGTATGGCGTGAATATCATGTGCACCGCATGCCTTGTAGGCGTGGATACCACATGCTCCTTGCAGCTGGGGGCACTAAACAGCAAAACAAGCTATGTGGGATAATCAAGATATTTATCAGAGTGTGCTCAGCTGTTGTAGGCTATTGAAAAGCAAATCTCTCATCAGGGTATATGGCTCAAGATGGCTGCTTTCTAGCCGCTTTCTGCTTAAAGTTGGCTCCCAACAATTTACAGCAAAAATATTTTCAATAGAGATTACAACATCAAAATTTCTGAGTAGCTGTGTGAGTCCTGCTTCTTGTCACCCACACCCTGCATGATGCACTTCCTTGACTGATGTGATTTTAAGTGAAAAAATAAAGACTAGCAAATGTTATGGGATAGCACAGAGGCACACATCAATACATTTTACTTAGTAAAATGAATCTTTACTCAGGTGTTGTATTATTTTTAAGTGATCAAAACTATTAATTAAGATATAGGGTATTATAGATTAAAAAACAAATCAGATCAAATGCTGAAAAATGGGAAAACTATAAGGTATGTTTCTTGTTTGTCCTGGTGTTAGATTAGAAAACATTTGTTGCATTCATGTATACTTGTCTACATATTTATGTGTGTGCATGTGTGCACATGCCACAGCATTCACATGGAAGAAAGAAGATAACTTTCAGGAGTCAGTTCTCTCCATCTACCATGTGTGTCCTGGGGACTGAACTTAGGCTGCTGTGCTTTGCAGCATGCAAGTACCTTTACCCATGAGTTTGAGGGTGTGTGTGTGTGTGTGTGTGTGTGTGTGTGTGTGTGTGTATGTGTGTGTGTGTGTGTGTGTGTGTACAATTGTGGCATGGTGCAAATGGTCATAACACACTTTGTGTAAGCCCTACTATGTAGGGCTCAAAGACTGATCTCAGGTCATTAGGCTCAGCCACAGTGCATTTACCCACTGTGCAATTCTACTGACCTGAAAGATTAGAGATTCAGGTCAATAAATTATCTACCAAATGTCCAAAAACTTGCAACATAAGCAACATGTATTTAAATGACTCAGGGAATGAAACCATACAGATAATTTAGTATAATATTTCTAAATGAAAATAGTGAAATACATATCTATTATCAAAACTGTTACAAAAAAATCTATGTGGTCGAATATATTTTAAGGAAATTAAAACTACTATTAAACAGTTATTTCAATGCACAGCCCAAAATCTAACCAAATCACAAGGTAACCTAACCAAAGCTCTGGGGAAATGTACCAAATTTTGGATACGCTTCCAAGATAGAAGTTGGCATGTCGTCAAGTAATTTTATATGCAGACATTAACATATCCAACAGACAAAGGCATTGCAAATAAGAAACTGAGCAAGGTAACCCATGAACATGGATAAACATTATCAGTCAAACAGGCAGCCAAACAAAGCCTCATGGGAACACAGGCATGTGAACACAGGCATGACAAACCTAGCTGATTAACACGAAGCACTGTAACTCATCACCTTAACAGAGTACAGGAGAACAACACATCCCTCAAATTTTAACAAGAATCCTGGATAGGAAAAGTACATGTCTTTTTTAAAGATGGATGCAAAGCAAATTGAAACAGAATGAATGAGAGGTTGGATGCAAAGCAGAAGGGTAAGAAACTGAACCTGAGGAGGTCCTGCAGGAAGCATTAGATGGATAGTCTGCAACAGTAGAAGGCCACAGAACTAAAGATGAAAGGAGAACCCTTATCCTAGATCATGCTACCCTTAGTGCAGGTGATAGCCAGGAAGTAAGCTTAATAGTAAGCATTAGGTAACATGAATTCATCCATAAAATAACATTTATAGTTATAGAATATACTCACTAAAAGTGAGAATTGTGTGGGATTCCTCAAGCCACCGTGATTTATAGCAGCTCCCTACAAAGTTCCACCATTAGTGATCAATGTGGGCAAACCATTCAAAATTAAAATCACACACCAACTAACACATTCACGAATGCAAGAATAGATTAATTTATCCATAATGGCACTGTTTTCTACATTAATTAACTTTTAAGTTCTCAGTCTTATCTCTTATCAAACCTCTCAGTGCAGAATAAATTTTGTACAAATTTTAGTACAATTTAAATCATATAGTACATGTATTACTTTCATGAAACATTCCATTAAAGCATCACCATTACTATAAGTTGGTATTTATGTATCCACTGCATACTTTTGGTAGGGTGTTCTAAACTAACATGTAGGAATACATTCTTAGCATACTTGCTGCAATAAAACTCAATAACAAAATGACATCTGTTAGTATCTAATTATGGTTATCTTTGGGAAGTGCAGATTTGCTGACTTACAAATTTTAATAATGGACACACACTTCCATTTTAAAACTAGGTTTATTTTAAAAGAAACATGGGTAATATCAATAATATCAATCAACATGGTTTTGTTAAGGTTTTTTTTTTTACTCTTTTAATACACACACACACACACACACACACTGGTTGAGACAGTTTCTGTCTATAGAAAGCAAATTGCCCAATGTCATTTTTTATAGAACCAAAAGGTACTTATGTTCTCCAAACTCTATGCATCTGTGATGGGAGAATAAATTATCTCATGGTCACCATCATATCATGACTTAGCTATAGGCAGCCATGCATGTGCCACTCAGCTAGGTGCTATTGGAAGTGCACAGACAGGCAGAGATGCTCTGAAGTTATATTTGAACGTTTAAAGGCAAGAGTTCCTGTTATAGCCATGAGCCAAAGTTACAAATTGTAAAGCTTGACTCCTAAGCGAAATTTTATCGTCAGAGGCTCTCTTTATGTGCAGTATTGATGGGGGAATAAGACTTGAAGGTATTACTTTTAGAGGAATGAGGAATGATCAGGAGAGGGAAGAGAGAAGCAGGATAAGATAATGAGGCTGGGTCAAGCATATGTTGTGCCTACGCGACAGTTTTGTACTGAAGCCCATGAATTTGTAGAATGAATATTCACTTGTTGGCTCTTTGCAGCCCGCAGGTCTGGGAGAGAGGAGAGAGATCCTGTTCCAGCCGGGTCTCTCAGGGCTTAACGGAATGGTTAGTGTCAACCTGCCCAAAAGAAACACACCCAGCTGGGAGTCTTGTAGAGGCAGGAATTCAACTTTAATGTAACAACCTCTTGTTTATATAAACTTGAAGCATAGGGAGGAGGGGTTTTGGAGGGGGTGAGACAAAGTAGGGGGTGGGGAAGAGTTGCAGAGGGTATGGGGTGACTGACAGGGCCAATTGCAAAGCTCTACATCAGCAACAGCTGAGTAGACACAGGACTAAACAGGTCTGGTTGAGTCACTCCAGTACGGAAATGACTAAGACGGGTCTCAAACTTGAGCCAGGCTTAGACTCTCCCACAAGCCCACAGAAACTTGAGTGAGGCTTCGGTTTGTCCACAAGGCCCAAACCAGGGCCGAAATGGGGCCCAACATTCTCCAAAAAGTGAAAAAGAAAGGAAAGAAAGGAGAAGTGGACAGGCCAAGGGGAAAGAAAGGAAAGGATGAGGGAGGAGAGAAAAAAAGAGGAAAGAGAGGGAAGGGAAGAAAAAGGGGAGGGAGAGAGAGAAAACTAAATCTAGGTAACACTGAATCCAAGAGAGTGAAAAAATAGTAGAGGATGTTGACTCTGCTAGCACAAGCATTCTGTTTAACTATGGAACTGTAATTTCAAACTGACTCTGTGATCAACAACCATCCTGACCACATTTTTATGCCTTTCAAACTAAAGAAGCAAATTGTCTTCTGTAAACCCAAACTTAGAGGAAGGTTCTTCAGCAATGAAAACAAGAAATGACTCTCTTTTGCTTTCTCTGAAGATATTATTCTGAAGAGAGTGACAGAGAGAGAGAGAGAGAGAGAGAGAGAGAGAGAGAGAGAGAGAGACAGAGACAGAGACAGAGAAAGAGACAGACACACCCACACACACAGAGCAGGGTATCTTTGGGTTCTGTCTCATTTTCATTAAACATTTTCAACTGGTTAGAATTACTACAAAAAAAATGTCACACAGCAGCTCCGTAGTGACTCTGACTTAAATAAATATGTTGTATGCCTGACGTTTAACACTGACTGCCACTGGTCCTCACACCACTCTCAATTTAAAAAAGACAATGTCTGACTGTTTTTTGGAGTGATGGCAAAATCCATACAGACACCTGCATGGCAGATGTATGCAGCACCACATGTGCCTGGCTTTTCTGCCTGCAATACTTACCACAAAGTCCTCTCCTCTTTGGCTCTGTTGAGAAAGAAGGCCACCATGCACAATGTCTCAGCATTTTTTTTCTCATTATTCTTTTATCTTGTCAGTCATATGTCTTCAGTTTTCCTTCTAAGAGTTTTTATACAACTAGGCTTATTCAGAACCCACAAGCCATTTCTTTTTTCCTTGATTACTGAGAACTGGGGATTAATTGTACAGCTTTAATTTGTTTTTATTTTTAACACATGGACAGGGATACATGGAGGTGCTAAGTGGCCCACTTTTCTTTTAGGTTATTCGTAGGCAAGAAAACACAGTTGAAATTATCACTCCAGATCTATTGGAAGCATTAGACCACTCTATTTTAAACATTACTTAATAAAAATGATCAGTTTATTATGTTAATTGGAGGTTTTCTTTCTCATAGTTCTATGATCCAAACTAGGATCAAGCACCAGATGGACATTAAAACTGAAAGATCAAAGAATGACATCACTAAAGCTCATGGTCCAGCAGTGCAAGCCCAGGTGGATGCCAGAAGGATGAAGTTAATGAGATAGTTTGCAGCTACCAACAGGCAAGAAGACCAGAGTAAAACTAGCTCCACGTGGAGAAGACTTCTATCAGCTGGTTGCAATTTTCCTGGATTATCCCAAATAGTTTGCCTAAATCCACCTCATATACTAGTACCACACAAATCTATGCCTGTCCATGCAGCAAATCAGTGTGCTAAGTTTTCATTGAACTGTGAATCACATGGCTAAAATATTTGGCGAGATTGCAGGTTAAGCACCTTATAGATTATGAAGGACTAATATTTGGTCAGTAAAACTCCTTGGGCTTTCTTTAAAATACAAACTGCAAAACATATTATATAACATATATTATTGATCACCATTTTAGGGACAATGTCTCTGAATATTCCCAACAGTTTTTCATGTGGGTGATGATAGTACCCACATTTTGAAGATAAAAGGACATCTACATTGAAATGTTGAGTTTCCGAGCTGACTCTGATAAGATATTGTGACCCTGAAAGCCAACTATTGGCCTGGAATATCCAGTCATTTGACTAGACTACCACTGCTGTACAACTAGACTACCCCAACTATCTGACTAGAATACCATAGCTCTGTGACTAGGATACCACAGCCATTGACTAGAGCACTCCAAACAACTGACTAGACTACTAGAGCCAACTGAACAGAGTACCTGAGCCTTCTAATTAGACTACCTGAGTCATCTGACTAGAGTACACCAGCCGTCTGACTAGAGTACCATAGCCATTTGCCTAGAATATCCATAAGCATGCTTGGGTTAGTAGGTCAACGAACTCTGCATTTGATTTGCCTTATTTAAAGCTAGCAAATTGTGCTTCTTGGTGACTGCTGCATACCAACTTAACTGAAGCTGTGTTTGCTGAGTAGAAACATTTCTAATTTCCCACTTCTTTAGCCATCCTTGTTCTTCTAGACCCTTACTCTAGAGTTATATTATATTTGGCTAGAGTCAGTGCCGATCTTCCTGATATCAAAAAGACACACAGACATCATATTATTTAAAAGGCATAGGTCCCATGATTCACTTTTTACAAGAAGAGAGAATAGTGACTTTGTGCAAGCAAATTGTGCAATATTTATAAAAGAATAAAAGTTATAACTTCCTACTTATTTTCATTCAATTGCTGAATTACCCCTATGCTACCGCATTGTTTTTAATTGGTTCTGTAGTTTGTCAATGGATGGTATTAAAAATATTTTTACTTGTGAAGTTGCCAGCCAATTATGCATTATTGTTTCTTGGCAACAGTGAACTTGTATGTCACCATTGCTCTTACAAAGGCAGGTATATTTTGACCCTCAGAAGTGGAAAGAAACATGATACAAAATCTTCAGTAAACTTGATGAATGATTAACTGCACACATGGACCTAAAAAGAAAAGTCATTTTCATTTTAGGTTTTGCATTTTTCATCCCACACAGACACACAGCAGATGGTAATTGACTGAAATTCCAACCTATTCTTGGTTCTCAAGGGTAATCAGTTCAAAGATCTGCAAGTGGGTGTCAAGCTTCTATGAGCACAGGGTCCCATGACACTGCTCTAAGGCTCCTTAGTTGAGACTGAAGTCTAGGAATCTGTATCACCAACAAACTCCCAGGTGGTGATGTTTGTTTTGAGGGTCACATCTGAAAAACAACTTGTCTGGAGTGCTTTGGAAATGTTTCTGGGATTCCATGGGGAACCAGCATGCCTTGAGCCTTTCCTCGTTACCCAACGATTGTGTTTGGTTCCTTTCAGTTAATTTCTTAACCTCCTTAAACTCTTTTCTAAACTTCACTGGCTAGTCTGTCTGTGTGTTTAATTTAGGAGATGGGTTGCTATTTACTTAGTCTAGCCTTTTATACATCCAGCAGAACAACGGGTGAGGATAGAGGACATTTTACAGCAGACTAACCTCGGAGCAAACTGGCCACATGTAGACTCTACACATGCACACTATTGCATCTTATTATTCAAACTGCTGCCCAGGACTATATGGCCCTTGAATGTTTCTACTCTGTGATAGATGGTTCTCCATAAAGTAAAATTAGAATGAGCTTTCAGTTGAGAGCAGCTTATGTGACTGACAGTCCAAAGCACAACCCCCTACCTGCTGAGAGGTATGTGTTTGTTAGAAAAGAGCAAATCTTTTCTCTTCCAATTCAACCTTTTAAACAAGTGTACATTTGTATGTGTCTGTGCACTTGTGTATGTGCACTTGTGTGTGTGTGCAAGTTTATGTGTACATGCTTTGCATGTATTCACGCTTGTGTATGGGCACACATCTGTGTGCAGGCTTGTGTACATGTGGAAGCAGAGCTTAACTTCAGATGTTCTTTCTCAGAAATCATCCACCTTGAGTTCTGAGACAGAATCTCTCCCTGGGGCCTAGGATTCACCACTTGGCTAGGCTTGCCTTTGTCTGCTTCATCAGTGTAGACATTGTAAGTATATGGCACCATCCCTAGTTTTTTATATGGGTGGTGCAAATTAAATTTATGTCCTCATATTTGCATGGCAAGTACCTTGTAAACTGGTCTTTCTCCCCAAACCACAAGTTCTGTTCTAATGGAAATCCCTAAGGCATCTGCTTGGAGCACAGCTGTGCTTTGCTTAGGTGAGGAGGCCTTATGATCCATCGTGTCCCAATTCTACCACACTTGCTCTACAATGACAAAGTACATGAGGACCTCCTCCCACCTCAGCTTTGGAAACTCTTTGGTTGCAGGCTTGTGGTGTGCTGAGTCTTCTTTCATGTTGTCATTCTCAACTGTATCTAGTATGGTGGAGGCCTTTGGGCATGCCACTGCCTCCTCATTAGGACATTTGTTAGATTCCTTCACCCAACTGGCTTACAGTTCTGTTTAATTTTAATCTCATGTAATATATTCACAGGAAAGTGATTTTCATTCCTAAACACTAGATTAGGACCCACTTCCACTCACCTCTCTTCTCTGTACTCTTACTTCACACAGCACAATTTGAAATTATATGCTTAAATATAATTTGGTTGTTTCTTCTATCAGCTTGTTATATCCTTAAAAGAAAGTCTCCTGTCTTTGTTTTACATATTATTGAAACAGTAAGTATAGACTTTAGAAGTTTCAAAACCTACTTTGATGAGGGTTTTCAAATGTTGCAACCACCCACTTCTAGCCCACTGTTCAAAGATAGGGAAGAAAATATGGTAAATGGGGCAAGGGGATATGAACCTGTTTAGAAGTAGTTCCTTGGGCAGTATCAGGATATCAGGATATCAGGATATCAGGATATCAGGATATCAGGAT
>JANHMN010000008.1:5238386-5251407 GCA_030674055.1 Rhabdomys pumilio
TCAGGATATCAGGATATCAGGATATCAGGATATCAGGATATCAGGATACCAGGATTTCAGGATATCAGGATATCAGGAAATCAGCAGTCTAGTTCAGTAATGTCAGGATACAAAACACAAATAAGCATCTGAGGAACAATCTAGCAGAAACAGCCAGGCCTTCACTGAGTTGTCATGAGTACGCAGAAGTGACTAGGACTAGCCAGAATGCCAGAAGTTCTCTGCTATGACTCTCTCAATGAAGTGAAGATTAGCGAAGATATGAGATAAATGAAACATTGCAAAGCTAACTAAGCAAGTGCCCAGTCACTGTCCATTGAGTCCTATTTAAGTCCTATTTATACTCTCTCCAAACATGTCTTCCCATGGGTCTTGCCAAACACCAGATGAATGTGTCTCAGCAAGATACTACGTGACTTTGCGTCACATGATGCAACCAGCTTGGCACAAAGTGTATGTCTAATGAATAATTTGCACTCCACAAAAATTTAACCAAAGTCTCTGTTAGAGGCATACAACACCTCTTGAGATAGCAATCATTTAAAAAGAAATATTTTTTACTGTATCCTCTTACAAGTTTGAAGTATGGAACAACTACTTTCACTTATGACTCTTTTCTTTTTGAAAATTTTATTTACTGTTATTGCACATGTTTGGATGTTTTGCCTGCATATATATATGTGCAGTACATGCATGAAATGTCTGCAGAGGCCAGAGGAAGATGTCAGATCTTCTGGAACTGAAGTTATCAATGATTGTGAGCTACCATATGTTTTCTAGAAACCCAACCGTTGTCTTCTAGAAAAGCAACCTGTACTGTTGACTGCTGAGCCATCTCTCAAACTGTCTGTGATCACAAGAAAAAAATAGTATCAAGTCATAATGGAAAGTGAGAAGGCTTCAAATATTCTCATATACACTTCCTTCGGGGGACCTTAGACTATGGTATTCTCTATTGATTTGTATGCCATTCCACCCGCCTCCAATCCTCATAAATTCTTTTCCTTCCGAGTTACCATGTTCAAGCTGTGACTTAAAGTTGTTTCCGTGCTTTAGTTCTGATATTGAACTACATTACACTAAGACTTTCTACAAAAGTTTTTCAGTCTCTCTGTTTTTAGCTTAGTCCTGTTGCTTCTCATTCACTTGACTTTTCATTAACAATTCACATTTTTTATTTTGTATTTAAAAAACCTGTATCTGCTTTTCAAGTCTCTCAAGAACCTTTGTTTTCCTGTGATGCACACAGTATTTGAAGGCCTGAGGAGATGATGCTAGCCCTTATCCAATAGCAACACAGTGGACTCAAACAAGCACATAAGTGTTTTGAAACTGCAAGGTGAAGAAGCTTCAACTCATGGCCTCAGAAGAACTCTCATAAATCTTTAGGGCTGCATTAATTGAGTTTATATTAGTCAAATTTATATAGCTTAAATTAATTTCTCTTAGTCTCTATAATGAAACATGGAAGCTTCCAAATTAGTAGCTTTATTTTCTGCAGTGAGCAGAAAGAAAACAGTCAAGGACAAATGTCACAGTCATGTAAATATTTTTCTCTTAACTCAAAGCACAGAATGACTGTAATTTAATCTGTAATAAATGGTAACAAAGTCTTTTAAAAAGTTGCAAATTTCTATACAAGATGAATACACATTTTGGATTGAAAATATCTCCTTGTCTTCAGAATGTTACTAAGCTACCAATTGGGCATGAATGATCTTCCATGAACATAAGGACATCTCTGGTGAGGGAGTGACCATACTTTGTAAAGTAAAACTTGGAAAGACTTCCCTAAATCTAGTCCTTAAATATTTTTGTTTTGTGTCAAATTTACAATGACAAAAGATTATGGAGAATGATTACTAGTATTTTATGGATATAAAGTATTTGAAGGCAAAAACATTTGATGAACATTTATTAAAACATTCCTGAATTTGCCTACTCAATTGGCAACTAATCTGAATTTACATTTCAGTTTTGAACATAAATCTTGAATGAAGGTTGACAATGATATATATTATATAAACATGGTGATTTTTGCTTCTATAATAGAATGTGTTAAATAAATTGGCTTTCTTAAAGAATTTTCTCTTAACCCATTTGTTCATATGAATTCTCATTTTTACACTTTTAAAGTGAAAATTAAATAATATGTAAACCATTTGTTTATTATTGGTTATATAATATATAACTTGATATCCACATTTTGAACATGAAAACTTATATGTATATTTCAGTAAATATGAATGTTTTTTTAATTTGATAGTTGTGTTTTCAGAAAATTTATATTGTAAGTTTTGAAAATGGTCTTTCTTCATCCACAAATATTGTGTACAAAGATAATGTTTCAAAACACACATTTTTTTTGCTGCACTGAAAGACATATATTGTATAATTCTGAACAGATTACACTTTTTCTATGAGTGGAATCATGTGGCAAATGAAGAATATTGTCTTTTGTTGTGAATGTCAACTGTAGAAGAGCTAAACCCTTCCAATAATATTAGATCAGCATGCATATGATTATGTATCTTTTGTTCTTGTGAAGCACAAATGAGAATCTGTGTGCTTGAGTGTGCAGTGAGTGGGGTAATGCTGTTTTTCCTGATTATTCTGAATGTTCACTAGATCTTCGTCTAAGTAGTAGATGCCATTTGATTCCTTTCTTGTTAGCAAAAAAATTGATTAAGGAAGAACTGAATATCTAATTCAAGACAATTCACCTGTGGACTAATCTGACAGTCAGAGTCTCCCCACTTAAGTATTTGAAATAAGAACAAACTCTAAAGCAAATTATTGATTTTTTTGAAGCCAATTAATTCACAAACCCAAATTGTAAGGGATGAGACACTGAGACTCTTCTGAAAATAAACAAACAAACAGAGTGTTAATGAGGCTGAGGAAAGAGGACCTTTATCAGCTACATATCAAGTTCAAAGTCTGCATGAGGTAAGCTAGACTCACTCTCAAAAATAAAACAAAGCAAATAACAATACCACCACCAAACTACAATAACCAGAAGCAACAAGAATAATGGAGTGAAATATAGGAAAACCTAGAGGTAAGAGATGATGGTTCCACTCTTCAGACAGATGAATCATCACTGTCCATTGACAGTCAACGCATCCTCAGAGCCAGTAGCCCTTCCTGAAGTTGAATTCACCTATATCTTCTTATAAACTCAACACCTGTTAAATTCACATTACTTTCTGTTCTTTATAAAGAAAATCAGTTCTCTAATACACTCCTTCACCAACCCCACAACTCCTTCAGACTCATCAGAATGTGAAACCCCTTGCAAGGAGAACCCTGAACAGTATGCAGCATAGCTCCCCAAACAATTTGAGAGATGATCAAGTCTTAATCATGTGAGTATTTCCTGTAGCATCTAAGTCTCTTTTCCTGAATGTAAAGCTCTAAAATGAAAAACACACTCTGTGGCAGAAATCAAAGCAGTAAGTGAAGTCATCCAACTGGTTGGACGCTCATCACCAGGAATACAATGACTTCCTATTACGGGGTTGGGTAGGAGAGTCTGGGTACAAAGCACATGGAGTCATGAAGGAGTAAAGAGAAAGAAAGGCAGTAAATCGAGAGGAAATCAGGAAATAATGAGAAATCAGACAATTTCTTCTTCCTTTTTTCTTCTCTTTATGTATTTTACAGAGAAAAATATTTCATGGTGTCATGGTATCAACATTTGTTAAATTCTACATATATTTGATTCCATGGAATATTTTTCTCAGTGCATGCCATCACAAACAGCATAAATAATTCTTAAAGAATTATTATCGAATGACCTTCTATTTTATGTATATTCTACAATGTTTATCTCTCAAGGGCAGATATTTAGGTTGTTTCCATGTTTTATCCATTGTTAATAGTGCAGCAAAGAGCACAGGAACTGAGAAGTTTCTTCTGGGATCTGGCTTGTTTTCCTATGGGTATATGTCAGAGGATAAGAAGAAGAAGCCATGCATCACAATTCACACATAAGGAAACGAAAGATGCTCAATAGTGCATGACAGGCAAGCTCCAGATTTTACAGAAGGGTTCATAAACTGTTTATCTCTTTGTCAACAGTAATGTTACAGAATGAAAAAAAGTGGCTAATACACTCTGAACCTTTATTAAAGTGATAGTTATTCTTTGAATGTAGAACTCAGTGAGCATAATATCTGGTCAGTTCAGAATAGGTATTTTCCTGGTGAGATGGTATAGTCCACAAAAGGAGAACTTTTATGAATACATGTGGTTAACTAAGACA
This sequence comes from Rhabdomys pumilio, assembly GCA_030674055.1. Classification (NCBI taxonomy): domain Eukaryota; kingdom Metazoa; phylum Chordata; class Mammalia; order Rodentia; family Muridae; genus Rhabdomys; species Rhabdomys pumilio. The sequence continues at coordinate 5,242,654 of JANHMN010000008.1, forward strand.
TAAATATTCACTGATAAGTGGAGTCACAAATGTCCTATTTTCAGATTGCAACAGTGGAGTAGCAGGATGACATAGTAGAAAATCCAGTGAGCTTGGTGTCAATCCTTCTTACTAGGTTCATGAGTATAGAAGCATTTCTTAAAGACTCTTGGCTTTAATTCCATCGTGTACAAAACAAAAGGACAGAACAATTGATCTCAACAATAACTTAATAATAACAAGGCAGATGAATCTCCATTATGACTCTTGGTGAAGCAAAGTACTTGTCTGACATTATATCTACACCTTTAGTGAAGATCCTTAGTATATACATATACCACATACTTAAAAGCTAGGGTGAGACGGGCGGTGGTAGCGCAAATCCCAGCACTTGGGAGGCAGAGGCAGGCGGATTTTTGAGTTTGAGGCCAGCCTGGTTTACAGAGTGAGTTCCAGGACAGCCAGGGCTATACAGAGAAACCCTGTCTCGAAAAACCAAAAAAGAAAAAAATGCTACTGTGAAAAGAATAAGCATTACTCACAAAAATTATGAAGCAATGTGTTCAGAGTAAAATTCCCAAGAGCCCTTTTACCTGAACAGAATTTAACCCTCCCTGGGTTTCCTTCCTTCCAGATGTGTGCAAGTTTCTTGTTTGAGCAAAGTGATTAATGGAGACACTAGAGAATAACTTCAGTTGGGAAGCACATTTATTCTAAAATAATTTTTAAATGTTATTTTTGTTATTAGAGGTGGAATTGTCTTTGTGTGGCTATCTTCTTTTGGATTTGTTAGAAGAGGATTATTTTTTGCTCTTTCTAGAGTATACTTTCCCTCCTTGTATTGGAACTTTCCTGCTATTATCCTTTGTAATGCTGGGTTTGTAGAAAGATATTGTGTAAATTTGGTTTTGTCATGAAATATCTTGGTTTCTCCATCTATGGTAATTGAGAGTTTTGCTGGGTATAGTAGCCTGGGCTGGCATTTGTGTTCTCTTAGGGTCTGTATGACATCTGTCCAGCATCTTCTATCTTTTATAGTATCTGGAGAGAAGTCTGGTGTAATTCTGATAGGTCTGCCTTTATATGTTACTTGGCCTTTTTCCCTTACTGCATTTAATATTCTTTGTTTTGTGCACTTTGTGTTTTGATTATTATGTGACAGGAGGTATTTATTTTCTGATCTAGTCTATTTGACGTTCTATAGGCTTCTTGTATGTTTATGGGCATCTCGTTCTTTAGATTAGGAAAGTTTTCTTCTATAATTTTGTTGAAGATATTTATTGGTCCTTTAAGTTGGGAGTCTTCACTCTCATCTATACTTATTATCCTTAGGTTGTCTTCTCATTGTGTCCTGGAGTTCCTGAATGTTTTGTGTTAAGAACTTTTTGCATTTTGTGTTTTCTTTGACAGTTGTGTCAATATTTTTTATGGCATCTTCTGCATTTGTTGATTTACCTTCTAGATTTGTTGATTTACCTTCTAACACATAAGTTAGCTTGTCCATTGAGGGAATAATACTAAGAAGTGATTTTAAGTGGTTTGTCTAAAACTCCTCATATGTTTATTACACTGTCTGGACAAACTTGAATTAAGCTGTCTTTTCCTGAATACCTAATAACGTATTGTTAGTAAAATTACTTAAATGGTATTCCATGAAGGTTACTCTTGGACCACTAATTGGAGAAGCCTTTTTGCCTAGGAGATTCACTGTTTCTCAGGTCACTTTCTGCTCAAAATTCTGAGCTTTTCTCTTTCGAAGGGTATTTGGAGAATGCTGTACTTGAATTTCTTCTAGTCAAATGTTAGCAAACACAAATGTATGGAAATGACATAGTCCCTGGCCCTTATGAAGTACACATTTTGTCACCCAAACCTATGTTTTACTTATTCCCAATAATCACTTATGTTGCTTTCTGAAAATTTGGCAGGAGCTGTCTTCATAGCTTCTATCATCTCTGCTATTTTGTTATTGACCCCTAATTTTTCTTATTGTACCCTTTTTATTTTGAAGACATTTTCTTTTAGTAATACCTGTAAGTTTTATTGATTCTAAAGACTTTTTGAAAGATTCTCATCTGTTTTTAATTTACCAGTCAACCTATATTCTCTTTCAAAGGAAAGCAAGACATCTACAAAGCTGGATTTCAATCTTGGGCTTCATGGTTTCTGCTGCCCAGAGAAAGAACAAGTGCTCATCCATTTACAACTAGTAATATCATTTTAAAAGGAGCTGTGTTTATTAATGGTTTAGTCATCTCAAACAAGCACCTTGCAAAGGGTATTTTGTCCATCTATTGTGAAAACGTGCAGGGATGATCATCACTTGGGAAAACAGAACAAAAGTAGTCATCCCTAGAAAGACTTGGTTGATCTTCACGGAGAACCCAGCCTGCTCTTTGGAGTCTATATTGTTAGTGCCGAGGAAGAATCTGATTGCTACAAATTTGTTCTCTGCAAATTCACCTACTTGAAAGAACTATAACTGTTCACAACATGTGTGGATTATATTTTAATAATAATATCATTTAAATGGAAACTAAATAAAACTCATAGTTCATGCTAAAGTCTCTGAGGAACTTTGTAGTGTCACCTAAGAGAACGAAGAAAGTGATATACAGGTGTTATTTCTAGCTACCGGTGTCTCAGGTTGAATAATTTTAAAACCTGGGGATTCCTTATTATCTTTTCAATATCATGGAAGATGCACTGTTCTTCACGAAGTCCGAGGACCCCAAGAGGCCTTTAAAGGGATTCCAGAAATGTGGTAGACTTGGACAGGGAATCATTACCTATTCCTTTTCATTAATCCCTGGTTAAAATCTAACAGTTCTTCAATGGAGAATATTGATCCATCATTGTATACCGATATGACCAGTATGTAAGTGTGTGTGTGTGTGTGTGTGTGTGTGTGTGTGTATGTGTGTGTATACATGTATGTAGGCATATTCACCTATAACTTGTTCCTGATAGAAATCATAAAAATAAAGGTACCGCTCATATCTGCAGTTGTAATTTTGCTTGATTCTGTTGTGAGTCAACAGAGCCATTAAATAGGTTGCTAGACCTTGCCATTTAATTTATTACTATAAATTATGTTTTAAGAACATTTTGATTAGTGTTTCAGAATAGTTTGTTTTCTTTATGAATCTATGGATTTTCTTTCATAGAAGTCATATTTTTTGTGAGTCCATATTGAGTCACAGGTTTCATCAAAGAACCAAAGAATTTGGGCATGAAAGAACAGAGGAGCGGTTTTGGTAAATACACTTTGCTGTTAATTTCTAAAAGTCAGTAACTATAGTTATAAAAATATTTACCATGGATTCACTATGCAAAAATTGTATTTCACCAAAAAGAACCCTTATTTCCAAATCTTAGCAAATAAACCAAAGAGATAATTTTTTAAAAAAACAACTACAACTGGAGGGACACATGGCTCCAGCTGCATATGTAGTGGAGGATGACCTTATCTGGCATCAATGGGAGAAAAGGCCCTTGGTCCTGTGAAAGAAAGCTTGATACCCCAGTGTAGGGGAATTCAAGGGTGGGGAGGTGGGAGTGAGTGGGTGGGTGGGGAAACACTCTCATAGAAGCAGGGGGAGGGGGAATGAGATAAGGGGTTTCCAGATGAGAAACGAGTAAAGGGAATTACATTTGAAATGTAAATAAAAATATCAAAAAATAGACAATGAAACCTTTCTAACTGTATCCTACCACAAAGAAATTCAGTGGTTTTTTATGGACATGACTTGGACAGAATAACTAAATGTAAACTTTAAGTCACCTCATGAATACACTTGGCATTTGTCTAGATTTTCAATTTATTCCCATTTCTTGTTTTAAGCACATAAAGACCAATCTAGAACTATAAGAATGGTGTATTGAGTTGTATATTTGATAATGACCCATATCTGTATTTTTCCAATTATTAAATGGACATCAAAAGAATACAAGTCAACACACAGGATTTAAAATTTTTACTTCAATCCATTTCTACTATTAATAATGGCTACTACTAGATTTGCCGTAAATCATTATTCTTTCTCAGAAAGAACAACAATCAATCTTCAAACTTTTGGGGTTACAAGCTCACACCACCAGGTTTTGCTATCAAGGGAAGGGTGTGCTTTCTAGGAGTGTCAGCTTTGTAACAGTCATGGTTGTCACCATAAATATGATTAATTGGCTTTTTGTCACCAACAAAACTTTTAACTCAGACAGGGGCAATGATGAATAATGCAAGGACTTCATCAATCTAGGGAGCTCCAGTTTGGAAGAGTGGAAGTCTCATGATGAAAGAAGGATCTGGCTAGCTTGTGAGCAAGCTGCAGTTGCATCAATATTGTTTTTCACAATAATGACTCCTAGTGTGTCAGCCACATTTCTCATCTTACAGTAAGATCACATTTCCTTGAAGTCACAGTGGATTATTTTTCTGTTCTCTTTGTTTTAATCAGGTAGTACTTTATAATTAAAATAAAAATGTATACACTTCAGCACACACACAAAAATAAACATTTTTTGTTTTTTGTTTGTTTGCTTTTTTACTCCTTCAGACTTGTTGACATATATTTATTTTGAAGACAAAAGGTTTTTTTGTTTGTTTGTTTGTTTGTTTCTATCTAGTTAAGCTGTTCTCAGCCTTCCTGATGCTGTTGTGGTGACTTCCAACCATAAAATTATTTTTATTGCTGCTTCACATTGCTACTGTTATGAAGCATAATATAAATGTCAATATTTTCCAGTGGTTTTAGATGACTCCTCTGAAAGGGTCATTCGACCCGTAAAGGGGTAGTGACCCACAGGTTGAGAAGCACTGATCTGTTTCCAGAATATTAAATATAGTTTGTTATCTTAAGATCCACATGTCTGAGAGATCAAAGTATGCCTTTTATCGCTTACAGATGTAAAGATGAATTTCACTAGAAGGGAAGGGTGATTCTTGACTTGCCAAGGGGCCCTAAGTCATAGTTGGTAGTTTGGAAAACAATACTTAACTGTGTATTCCTAGGTTTTGCCTGCATTAAATAATTCTGAAATCAGATCATGCTTATTTGGTATGAAAATTTAGATATAAAGACAAAGTTTTAATCCATTTAATATAGTAACTTTCATATAAGGTTCTGTTTTCTAATCTAGATATCATGATATAAAAAAGTAGTCAGCCACCTTGCAGGTTTAAACCTGTAAATACATTTCATTGTATGCTTTGTTAAATATCCTATAATAATTTTCAGTGATAGGCATTCAAATTAAAGGCTAAAACTGATTTACTATTAAAACCTCAGAAATCTGAACATTCACCATATTTTCCTCTCTTCTCTCCACAAGCACTTCTGTTAATTAAGTATGTGTGAGAAGGTGGCAGGGCAGGAAGTTCAAGGTCTCATGGGAGTAGAGAACTGGGCTTCACCCTTCAGATGAGACACACACACCAATCTCTTATAAACTTTTAGCTTGAAGTTACAGTTTGGCAATGAGCTCATTGCAAATAGAATAAAGAAAACTGAAAGTTAGATTATAATTATGAAGCAATTTTTGTTTTTTTCTGAAGTTATAAAAGTTAAAACAGTCTTTAGTGAAGTCAGTAAATTGCTTTGTAGATTAAACTATGTAGTAACTATTTGGACATGAAACATGTACATCTTAACTGTTCCATATCTGAATATATAAAACTCAGATCGTCACAAAACTAATAAACAGTTACAGACAAACCTGTGCTCATAGTGAAATACTTCAATACAGGAAAAGACCAAGGGAAAGAGCCTCCTTTCCAATAATCCTGTGAATTCCAATGCCAAATGCATACGCAGGAGGACCTCTTGCCTGAAGACAAGATGCTCCAACATCCAACAGATGTCCAAGAAGGCAAGTAGTACAGACATTCCCATATGTTGTGTTTTCCCTAGTTGTATATACCCACAACAGGAATCAACTTATATATTAGACATATAATGGGGTCAACTTTGGCAATAATAGAACAGTGTAACCATTCAAAATCATCTGTCTTTCAAAATATCTTGTGTACTTTCATCTTTTTTTCCTGATTATCTCTTTCTTCTTTTATTTAAGTTGGATATTTTATTTATTTACATTTCAGATATCATCCACTTTCCCCATTTCCCCTCCCTAGAACCCCCCTTTCTCCTTTTTGCTTTTATACCATTTTAATTACATGCACATATTAAGGTCAGGTCTAGGTTGAGGAACTAGCAATATACTAGATGCAAATAGGCAAGGAACAAGGAAGACAATAAACACAAATAGTCAAAGAATAAGCAAGGCAATAAACAAAATTCTGTGAACACTCCCATGATCACTGTTTCTAAGGGATTATCAGGATGACCAAAATATCTGAGCCAACTTTACTATTCTAACCTGAAGTCATTTTCATGTCTAAAACCTACTTTCTTGTTCTAGCCTAAAATCTAGATTCCTGTCTGAAATTATTTTAAATTCGTAAGGTCACTATGCAAAGTTAAAACAACAAAAGATGTGTTCGAATTATGCCAAATATACTGCAAGTGTCTTTAAACTTTTTCCTAATTATAATGATTATCACTGTAAATTTTAGAAGATGAATCCAATGGTATTTGGCATGACACTCTAGATGGCTCCTTACTCTTAGATTCTGAACCTCCTTCCAATATCTTGAATAGGATAAGGAGCATCAATCTGTTGTTTCAAATGCCTATCTAAATCCTCTTGTATATGCAACACATTAGCAACTTTTTATGCTAAATGATTAACAAAAGCAGCTGTCTTAAGTTCTCGTGTCAAAGCAGTTGTAGAATCAGTGGTGCTAGCAATTAATGTAATTAAAGCTGTTATACCAGCAATAAGTAAACCCATTACCCTCTTGCTTCTGCTTAAAGCTTAACTCATTTCTGCCAGTATTTGCAAACTTTTTTCAGAATACCAAGGTTCAGTGATACTCAGGGCACTAAAACAAAAGCTGGTTGATAGACCTCCATAACTGACATGCCAGGTTACAGTACTCTAACACAGTTAGAAAGTGTACAATCAATGCAACATACATTAAATACTGTAGAAGAAACAAAAGTATTTTAAACTTGACATTTAAAAGAGCCTTAGCATATGTGCTAACACCTGTTTGAAATCCAGATCCTGCCCCAATTTTATCTCTTGCTAACATAACATCATAGATAACTGCAGCTAACTTTCAAATATGTCTCTGAAAATGTCCAGAACCAGCCTTCCAAAAGAAGACTGTTATTTCCAATACTGGTTTGATTTCTAGACCAGTACATGACTGAATCTGAATAACTGGTCACATGTGAGAAAAAGACAAGAGTCATTATAACTTCTCTTTTTGATTCTCTGTTCCACAAGGTCTAAAAACTTGAGGCAAGGCAGCTTGTCCCATCAAGGGTATAGATAAGCAAAAATGGGTCAGGAACATATGTCCAATACAGCTTCCCAGTCCCTATTGTCAGAGCACTCAGCAAGCTCACAGGTCAGCATCATTAATTGTCCGGGAATCAGCATGTCTTACCCATCACTCTGACAACTGCCAGCTCCTTCAGCATCTTGCAGAAAAAGCACAAACAAACCCTCTACACTCCTGGGCATGTGAAAGCTCCTGGGACTTCAGCCTCCTCCTATTTTCATTTTTTTACTTAAAGCATGTATGGACTTCCTCTGCCATATCCAAACTGTGAGACTATTATTTCCGTTCTTTGGGACCAACAACAGGTAAACAAGTGTTATTTGTATTCAGGTGCCACAGTGTTATACTTGGTAAGTATAACTGGTATGGTGTAACTAGTAGCCTGTGATGCCTGTAGCATGGGCTATACCAGACAAGGAGGTAATTTATATCTGACATGGAATGCCACAGGATAGCATGAGATTTCCTTATGCTACTCAGAAGAGCATGAAGGCTAAAATATATGAAATACTTACTCTAGAAATTTCCATGTAATGTTCTTAGACTGTTTTATCACAGATAACTAAAATCATGGAACAGATGAGGGTGGATTGTATTGTATTGTGCCCAGGTAGAGTTTGAACTTAGGGTTTTAGTACACTAAATATATAAAAGTAACTTAATGTAATAACAAAGAACAAAACAGGAACATTTTTCTAAAGCAAATTACTATTCTTACAGTCTTAATTTTTGCAAGAAACATATTAAAGTACTGTGGTTTCCAGTAAGGTGATTCGAAAACACTATGCACTGTTACCTAATACAACATTTAAAAAGTTCAATTTGTATTATGCAAATGTCACAATTTTTTAGACTGAAGACATCTCAAGGCTGAAAATCATTCTGTATGTGCTTACAGATTTGTGTGTGTGAGAGTGTGTGTGTGTGTGTGTGTGTGTGTGTGCACGTGTACATGTAAGCTTAGCACATAATCAAGGACTTGGTACAAATAAGCTTCCCTATAACATTCGAGGTGCACTGGTAAATAGAAAGTCTACTTTTGTGCGAAGCCTTCACTCTTCAGATGAGGAAGAAAAAAAGGCACAATTATTAGAGAAAATGGTTGAGGAAATATGAACCTTCCTTGAGGAGATATAAACAAACCTCCATCACCTATCATAGGACACCAATGACAGACCAAAAGAGAGGATAGAAGGGCAGAATAAGAATAAGAATAAGAATAAGAATAAGAATAAGAATAAGAATAAGAATAAGAATAAGAATAAGAATAAGAATAAGAATAAGAATAAGAATAAGAATAAGAATAAGAATAAGCATGGGCAGGGGCAGGGGCAGGGGCAGGGGCATGGGCATGGGCAGGGGCA
>JANHMN010000008.1:5251507-5273100 GCA_030674055.1 Rhabdomys pumilio
GGGGAAGGGGAAGGGGAAGGGGAAGGGGAAGAGGAAGAGGAAGAAGAAGAGGAGGAGGAAGAGGAAGAAGAAGGAGGAGGAGGAGGAGGAGGAAGGGAGGGGGAAGGGGAAAGGGAGAGGGGGGAGGGGAGGGGAGAGGGAGGGAGAGAGGGAGAGGGAGAGGGAAGGGGAGAGGGAGAGGGAAGAGAGGGAGATGGAGAGGGAGAGGGAAGAGAGGGAGAGGGTGAGGGAGAGGGAGAGGGGGAGGGGGAGGGGGAGAGGGAGGGGGAGAAGGAGAGGGAGAGGGAGGGGGAGAGGGAGGGGGAGGGGAAGGAGAGGGCTACTCAAGGAGCCATGGATTTGTTAGTATTACTTAGCATAGTATGGGTGGGTGATTACTTACCGGAGCATGGGTGATTCAAAAGCAGCTTTATCACTGAAAATCCCACCCTGCCATGTGGTGACTCATATGAACTGCATCTCTGGAGCTTCCTATGCAAGTTGCATGTCACCTGAGCAAACCAAATCTGATCTGTTCAAAAGTTCTTATTGCTTTCATAACTTTGGGACTGAGACTGGGAATTCTTTAATCTCTAGGAAGTTTCTGAGCCTGTGAGTTAATCCCAGAGTCTTATGAACTTTCCTTCTTATTCCAGGACAGAATGTTGTAATTCCTCTATACAACAGTGATAATTTTTTTAAATAAAGTTTTAAAAAAGTGATTACAAGTCTGTAATTAAGTCTCTTCATGTTTACAGAAAAGCAATGAGGCTTGGGACCACTTTCATCCAGGTTTCAAAATAGGTCAATTAAAGGCTGTAAGGCTCAACAGTTAAATATTTTGCATTATGCTATAAGGAAGCCAAGAACATTAACAGCATCATAAAAATGCTAGGCAAACATGCGTTATGTAGAAGAAGAGCAAAAGAACCACTTTGGAGAAGATGCAAATATGCAAAAGTGATTAATATGAACAGGATGAGGAAAGGCCATGTGTAGATTCCAGAATGTTTTGAATACTAAGACTGGAGATTTATACTCTGTTGTGTGCATTATCTACAAGACAATTTCTGAACAGGAGAGTATCTGGATGTTGATACTGGCTAGACTGGAGGGTTCTTTAAGGACAAGAATTAGTTCAGATCAATGGGAAAGTGAAGTTTATCAGCAGCAGAACAGGAAGAGAAGCCCTAGAGCTGGAAGGCTGCTGACTCTAAGGCAACCTAGGCTCTTCTCTCAGAGACATTCGTCTCTGTCCCCCACTGGTCTTTTTGTATCTGTGTGCCTTTGATATGGGTATTGTATTCATTACCTTTTCCCAGGAACACAGAAAGAGCAGGCGCTTCCATCTCCAGGGTCATGTATGAGAAAGGCGGCTGTTTGGTTAGGGTTAGGGGGAGAAGTGAACCTGAATGTAGTTACAGGAAGGTGGGTGGTAACTATGATCAAAATAGACTGTACAAGATTCCCATGGAATTAATGATAATGTCCTGTTGGGAAAAAATTAAGTATGCTTAGTATCATTTACGAATGTGTTGTCACATCTCCCATGTTACTCTTCCAACCACCACACCTTCTGAGACTATTGTCAGGAAATGACTCTAACACACAAGGTTAGACGGACACTCAAATCATAGAAGTTCCACAGCACTAGCATTTGATTTACAGCTTTAATTTGCACAAAACTGATACGTGTAGATCAGGGTCATTTCTATTTTTTGAATCCCCAATGGGGGGAAAAAAAAGTTCATCTTGTAATTTCTGTATCTTAATAGAAACTTATTTATAATTAAAATATTAAATAACATTGATAAGTATTCAGTCAATAAAATGCAATATAAAGCTAGAGAGATGGCTCAGAGATTAAGAGTATATACTGCTTTTCTACAGTACCTGTGTTTGGTTCCTAACATTGTGTCAGGTAGCTCAAGGTCATATATATATCCATAGGCTTCTGAACTTAGGTGCATATATCCTCCCCATTCTCTACACACATGTAATTTTAAAACATCGTGTGTGTGTGTGTGTGTGTGTGTGTGTGTGTGTGTGTATGTGTGTGTGTATCTTTTTTATTTTTGCTAAATTTCAAAGCATTTTTCAAAATGTTAACAATTTCATATTAATAATTATTAATTCACAAACTGAAACCTCTAAAACTTTTTCTTAGTTGGGGCTCTGTGGTAGCTTGAATAAGAACATCCTCCATAGTCTCATTTATTTGCCTGCTTGGTGTCCAGCTGATGTGCTGTCAAGAAATTAGGAGGTGGTCCCTTATTGGAGTAGGTCTCTGGGAGTTGGCTCTGAGGTTTTAAAAGCCCACACCAGGCCCACCCAATTGAGCCACCTTTTATAACTCTATGTCAAATACTTATTTAAAAACATGCATGACCTTTGACTAAATTTATATCAACATAGAGAAACATCAGAGAAAATGAAAAAAGAAAATGAGAAAAAAAAGTGGATATAGATTACAGAGTCATAAGTTAAAATTCAAATAGGTAAGTTATAGTAGTTTCCCTAATGTGCTATGTCGTCCAAGAGCCCAGGAGGACAGGGTTCTGGGAGAAGAGCATTCCAGGAATTAAGTCAGTGATTTCTGGCTTACTTCAGGGACCCTCTATGCACATTTGAAGAAAAGCAAGATGACTAAGGAACCGTAGCAGGAAAGGAATGAGTGAGATCAGAAATGTAACTTGACAGAGATTATGAACATTTCTTAAAACACTGGATGGTGTAATAGCTTCAAGTAATTCTCCAGTGAGCCCATCTACTGAAGGGAATTAATAAAATAGAGATGAGTTCCTCACACAGGTCAAAGGTACTCAGCTCCCTAAAGTTATTTAGTTAGGAGCTAACTGTTGTTACATACTGTGGAAAGCATCAGTTCTCACACCAGCCACTATGTAAACATGCTTTAGCAATTTTTCTCTTCTTTAAACTAAGCTGTGAAGAGGTACCAGGAAGCCATGTGTTTGACAAGTGACCCACTTAGTGTCTCCCTTCTTTGAGAGAGTAGTGATTAACCAAGGAAGCCCTTCTTTGGCCCTTAGCTGGAGTTCCACATCTTCTGGTTGTTTTGAACACTTCACTTCTCTCTGAGAGAGTTCCAGCCCAGCTGTGAGAGCCACTGTAACCATATCTGTTGCCTACACTTCAGAGGCGTTGTATGGGCTTCCAAAGACTCCAGTGAAGTCGAGACAAGTTTAGCAAGTGCTAGATGCTCATCCTGAAGCCCTATTCTCATTCAGGGCTCATGGGATAAAAACTCTTACATAACTCAGACAAAAGTCTGTGATTGGTCACATTCCGGCAAGTTTTATGTCAACTTGACACAAGCTAGATTAATTTTGGAAAAGAGACTCTCAATTGAGAAGGTGCCTCCAGCTTGTTTCCTCAAATTGCTACCCTGACTTCACTGGATGAGGGAATACAAACTTTAAGATGAAATAAGCTTTTTCGTCATCCAACTTGGGTATGGTCATGGTATTAATATAGCAATAGAAGTTGCTGGGAGAAGGGACAGTTTTCTCTAAAAGTGTATCCCCTTTCTGATTAGTAGACCATGCTCTAGTGAAAGGCTATACATCTATGAATATTATTGGGTCACGTGAATTGACCTCCAGAGAAAGCAAAACTGAAAGGATGGATAGGTGGAAAGAGAAGAAGGGGACTTGGGGGAGGGAGAGTAAGTAGGACCAAAACACAGTATACAAAATTCTCAAAAAGGCAATGGGATGTCCTTGTTCTCTACTAGTGAGTAAGTCCTACCTAGGAAAGACCTTGTGACCTCTGGGCACCTGGGAAAGATATAAGACTCAGTTTCAATTCTGCTGACAGATCATCAGAGCCCTGCCTTCCAGTTCCAGGCCTTGTTAGTCATAAATTATAAGGGCAGAGGACTTCAAGCCCACTAGTGTCTAACAGCCTAATATGATAATTCATCTTTAAAATCTCATTTTGTTTGTGTGTGAGCGTGCGTGCATGCTTGCATGTATGTTTTGTGCTTTTTCTTTTGCTTTTAAGTTGATACTTGGGACATGATCATCTAGAAATTTTTTGTTTTTATCTATTTTCTTTGAGTGATAATTTTGTATGAACAGTATTTACTGTTCTTTGCTTTGTGAGGTCTCATTTTCTAAGTTAGCAACTAGATTATACTAGCCAGAGGCAAAGTTCTCACTGTGGTCTACTTGACCTCTGCCCTCTCCAGTTAGTGTAATGGGATAGTGATCATGTTTTGTTTGCTTTTGAGATGGAGTCACTCGACACACCAGGCTGTCTTAGCACTCATTGAGTATCCCAGGATGGTCTCAGATTCATGCCTCAGTCTTTTGAGTACTGGTATATTTTTGAATGTGTGGTACATTTTTATATGGAAAGAAGACATGGGTGTTCTGTGTCTGTCTTGTGGTTTTTGTTGAGTCTTCAGGGTTTACACCCTCTGTGTTTTGATACTTCCCTTCATCACACTCTGAGAGATGGACCACCCCTTTCTGAGCTCTCACTCTTCCCCAAGCCTCCTGCTGTATCCTACTGTCTCTTCCCTCTGAACAGCAGTGCCATAGCTCTGCTTTATAATGTTTCAGTGTTGTTCTTACTGGCCTGCTTTGGATGCACTGTCTCCAAAGTGACTATCTGTTTGTGGGATGCTATGTATTTCTTTCTCTTTTTCTCCATTAAACCATCACTGATTTTCACTCTGCTGGGGGTGCATTACAGAGCAAAGATTATTGGTTTAGTTGTTTGTCCACTGCCTATATATAACACAAAGTTTTCTCATGGATTCCAGGTATGTTTTTCCTGAGCATGGGTCAGAACCCATAGATAAACTTACATATTCTTTCTTATTTTTATGATTGCAAGATAAAATTTTTAAAATTGTGAGTATAAATGCTTTTGATCAGTCTCCCTTGTATAAATGAACAAAACATTCTGAATATATACTTTTCAATGTATTCACATATTTGCCTTGTTTTATAAAGATAATATTCCAATTTCTTATTGCATTTGTTTATTTTCTTTGTTTGTGTGTTTACTTGTGTGTGTGTGTGTGTGTGTGTGTGTGTGTGTGTGTGTGTGTGTGTGCTGCAGCACTCATGTGGAGGTCAGAAGACAAGGAATGGGAGTATGCTCTCTTCTTCCACCCTTTAGCTTTCAGGAATTAAATTCAGGTCACCCAAGGCTTGGTAGCAGGCACACTTAGCAAATAAGCCATCTCACTCATCCCTGTTCTAATATTTTTCTAGTGGCCCTTTATTACACATACCTCATTTGGTACCCATATTTAATTTTACTCCTCTAAAAGTCATTAATATTGTCCTTGTCTGATGTTTTACCAGGCAGCCATGTTTGCTTTTGTGATTATAAAATAGAAACATTTTTTTTAAAGCTGGTAGCAGACAAAAAGAATCCTGAAGAAAAACACTAGTAATCAAATAAGGCAGCTTCTCACTGCTTTTTGTCACTCCAGGTCTTCCCTGCTCTCCTGCTGCTGTGTCTGTAGGTACCTCCCTCTACCTAAATAAAGTAGCATTGTTAAATGTGAAAATGTAAAGAACTTTAATGATTTTTCAGAGTAAAAGTAAAATCAGAGGAATTTTAGGTCAAACTCACACTTTTGCTACTGAGTACATTTATTCATGCTGTTTCTCAGACAAATAAAATGTTTTACAAAATTACAGATCTCTAAGAATGGTGCTGAGTATGAAAGAAGACATGTTACAGTTCTACAAAGCAGCAGTCAATCCATTACTTTTAATTATGCTTTTAAATGTCACAAAACATCCAATTTTTAAAGCTCAGCACTCTAATGTCAGTCTATGATGTAGCAAAGGCTGGCTTATTGTTGAACTGGTCACTTTTTATAAATTGAGAATTATCAATGTCATCCTCAGATAAAGTGTTTGAAAACATATTTAGCTTTAGCACTGTTTAAAAAATATGTTTGAAAAGCATTCTATAAAAACAGCAGCACACAGTATTTTGTCAGGCAATGGTGTTAATAAGTGCTGCACATCAAAATTACCACGAGCCTTTGAAGTTTGTGTATTCAAACGTCAACTAAATTCTCCTCATGATTCTGGCAGCTGAATTGTGTGGGTAACACGTTGGGATTTTCTTAGATACAGAGATTTATGGCGTTCAGGGTGAAGGCTATGTGCATGAGAACTGCACATGTAGTTTGGGTTTTAAGCATGGGCACCTGATTAGTGTAGGTGGAAGACTCTTTCCTGCTATTTATATAACATAATTCTGACTATAAAAATAATATCTGTCCCTTTATTCTCTCCTTTTGTTTTTCATTGTTGAAAAAGATTCATAGCTATTTGGGGCTTTTGACAATCAAAACATCAGAAATAAATGAATGTTGAAATGCTATGGAGCTGCTAGCTTCTTTTAACGATTCATAGTTTTACTGCCTATAAGTGTGTCTACAGAATTTATTTAAGTACTGTGCTAAGTTGTATTAGGTGTTATTATGTACCGAGTACTAAGTTTACATGTTTTCATTAATAGAAGCCTTGCAAAGTAAGGCAGGCCCAGTTGTTAGCTTATATAGCAAAGGAAATTGAATCACAGAGTTTAAATAACCTAGCAGACGATTTGCATAGGGTAAAAGCCATAATGCCCACCTCCAGGATATGCATGCATTATGTTCTACCTCTACCTAGGAGTTAGCTAAAATTCACACTTGCATATAGAGGTGTAAACTTATCAGACAAGGTGGCTTGAGATCTGACTCATATAATCAATATTTATGAGATCCAGTATATGAATGTCCTGTGGACATTCACATTAGCATTGTTTCTTTAATTTTGTATAAGCTCATAGAAAAGACAAACAACAACAAACAAACAAACAATAAAAACAATAAAAAAGAAATCCCAAATCCCCAGAAAGTTTAAAGCTCATGACACCCAACCAACCAACCGATAGACCAGTCAATCATATAACAACATAGAGTGAGAAGAAAGGAAAACTCATGTTACATGCTTTCCCTGGAAATTACAGGGACTCACTTAGGTGACATCAGTTAAAACTGAGCTTCTTGAGAGGAGCATTAGTGCTAATGAACAGAGGTTTGGGGATCTGGGACGGCTGTGTACACCTCTACATCAGGTGCTATTTCCATCATGCTCTCTGATCTTTTCGCTCCTGTTGTCATGAACCTGTGCTTTGTTCTCTGCTTCATTTGCCTCTGTGTGTCTCAGGCCAGATATGGTGCAGTCCATCTGTTGGAGATTTGTTCTAATGCTTTGATTCAATTAGAAATCTGTGTCCAAATGCTAAAGGTCCTTGTCCCCAATTGGTTTTTGATCAATCAATATAGATGTTAGCAGCCAATGATTGGGCAAGGGAGATGGGGCAGGACCCTCAGAGTTGTGGTACAGCCAAACTCCTGCTACATCCATCCAGTTTCCAAATCCCTGTGATGAAGCTCTTCAAGTTGGGTCAACATTACGACAACTCGGTTTTATCACCTACACTAAAATATATCCATAAATGGTAGGAGGGGTTAAATATTAACTAAATACCAAATATCGTTGCAAGTGAGATCTTGAAAAACCATTTATTCTGTCAGAATTGTAGGGGTTCCATTTAGAACTCATTTAAAAAACCTTGTTTCTAATATTTAAAATGTCCATCTATAAAAAATAATGCTAGTACATTTAAACATAATGAATATTTCTATTTATGATCATGAGTGCTGTGATACTGCAGGGCTTAAGTTTCGACATTCTTAGTTTAATTTTATTAATATAAAAAAGCAATAATTTCCTCATAGAAATGTGTCCAATTATAAATGGTAGCTGTGCACTCTAAGGACATGGCACAGCAGCCTAGAACATGGACTGCTCTTGCAGAGAACAAATTGAGATCCCAATATCGATATTTGACAGCTCACAGCCACTTGTAGCTCTGGCTGTTGAGGATCCAATTCTCTCTTCTGGCACACAGGCATATAGACACAGGAATAAAAACTAAAGGTAAATGTTTAAAATGATTATAACTCCACAAAAGCTTTCCTTAGCTGAATTTTGAAATGTTTCTAAAGCATACTACAGAATTTTAAAACTAAATTTAAATACAGTATATGACCCCAGGCTTCCTCATTGCTTTTTTTTCTCTTGCTTTTAATCAATAATTTTGATGTTTTTAATTTTAATTATATTTTTGTCATTATGAATTAACAGAGAATCACAGTGTAAACGTCCAGTGCTCCATTTGTTTGAAAAGAGCCAAGAGAATCTGTCCCAGAGCATTAGTTTACTATAACTATGGACACCATTAAATTATAGATATATATGCTTACAAACTAATCCTCTAAAATATTTTATAATAATTCTAACCCCAAAGAATAGACAGCAAAGACAGTGTAGTCGTCCATATTGATTGTAATCATTTAGCTTCAGCTTTGTCTCAAGTTTGATTATGGTTAAGTCATCCTAACTCAATATACATGCAGCTCTGGAAATTCTCTTCTTCAAGACATGGGAAAGCTCACCTTCATAAACTGCAGTCATGATTGTGTATGCTGCCTATGTTAAGCACATCTTCAATGTGCCAGCTCCTTAATACAGTAGAACAAGTTCCTTCCATGGTACTTCCATCCAAGTTTGTACATAGTGTTTTCTTTAAGAAAGAGTACGTTAATTATATTTAGCCATGCTTGATTTGTTTTAAAGCTCAACCAAATGACTTCCCAAATTTTTACTTTGATTCTAAGGACTGAACTAAAATTAACAAAATCATAATTGCACTTGACTTTTTCTTACTAAAGCAAATGAAGTTGCCAATAGAAAACTTACATCATGCATGTTTGTGAAGTTATGTTAATAGTTACATAATAGTGTTCTTATTGATTCATACTTTTTTTTTTAAAGCAAGGTTTCTCTGTATATCTGTGTTCTGTGTAGACATTCACTGTGCAAGCCAAGCTGACCTCCAACCCAGAGATCTGCCTGCCTCGGCCTCCCAAGTGCTGGGAATTAAGGCGTGAGCCACCACTGCCCAGTTCTTCATGTCTTATATATCCTCAAAAATGGAATTAAATCAAATAAATAAAATTTAAAAGAACTTCCATTTTATCTAAATTACAAAAGGAAAAGAAATCTACCTACTGTCACATGTACTCTGCGTTCATTTCAGTGGCTTTCACTAAGAAGTATATTTTAGAAATAACTACTAATTTTAAGTAAATTCTGATAGTTTTCCAATAAATGTTATGCTTTTTCCTGTGGCTAGAATGCCCACGTTGAAGAAACCATTATAAATGATTTTGTAAGATATATGTTCATAATAAATTTTTAGGAAAGTATACTCTCTATTTGTTCTTACATTTATTCATTGAATTGTTCAGGGGTGGGGTGTATGGAGGTTGGAAGACAATGTATGGAAGTCCCATTAACTCCTTCTGCCATGTGTGCCCTGGGGATCAAGTAAGGCTGTCAGAGTTTTCCCTCTGAGCCATCTCATCTCCAATATACCCCTGTTTGAGATTGCCACTGAGCCTCTTCAGGGGGGAAAGGAACAGAAAGAAAGACGCATGAAAAATGAGAGGCTCCCAGGACCCAACAGGGATGATTTTAGCAAAGAAGGGGAGTTAGAACCTGTAGAGACCACCTCCAGTAGATAGGCATGGCCCCTGGACAAGGGATGGGATCACACACCCATCTCAAAGTTTTTAACCCAGTAATGTTCCTGTCCAAAGGAACAGGAACAGAAAATGGAGCAGAGACTAAAGTAAGGGCCATCGGGGGACTGCCCCATCTGAGGATCCATCCTGTCTGTAGACACCAAACCTGACATTGCTGCCAAGATGTGCTTGCTGATAGGAACCTGGTATGGCTGCTCCTTGGGAGGTTCAGCCAGCAACTGACCAATGCAGATGTGGATGCTTGGAGCCTACCATCAGACTGAGCTCAGAGACCCTGGTGAGGGAGCTGTCAGAAGGACTGGAGGAGCTGAAGGGAATTGTAACCTCATAGGAAGAACAACATCAGCTGGCTGGACCATCCAGTGCTCTCAGGACCACCAACCAAGGAGTGTACAGGGAGGTATCCATGGCTCCAGATACATAGGTAGCAGAGGATGGCCTTGTCTGACATCAATAGAAGGGGAGGCCCTTGGTCCTTTGGTGGTTTGATGCCTCCGTATAGGGGGATGCTGGAGGGGTGGGACAGGAGAGGGTGGGTGGGTGAGGGAGCATCCTCACAGAGGCAAAGGGGATGGAGAAAGGTTATGGGATGGGGGGCTTGTGGAAGGGTAACTGGGAAGTGGAATATCATTTGATATGTAAACAAATGGAATGATTAAAGAGAGAGAGAGAGAGAGAGAGAGAGAGAGAGAGAGAGAGAGAGAACTATTAGGTAACAATTCTTACCTGCAGTAGCCATCACTAAATGGCAAACTCACTGTGGTATGTGCCCACAAGGAGTATATGCTTTATGGGTGAGTGCTCTTTGGCATCCATACCCCCCTCCCACTAAGTTCTTCAGCATTCATGCCCCTCAGGAACTGCACACACTTTCACCCTTGTTTTCCACATGGCCTCATCCACCTTACTCACCTAGCATTCTCTCCTGTAATCCAACTGAGTCAAACACCCAGAGTGGTACTTCTAGGGAGAGCACCACCCATGTAATCATCAGACAGTGAAGGAGAAACAAGGGACTGAGGTCTCACAAACTTGCCCACTGACTGGAAGAATCCACACTTTCCTACAGTTCCAAACTAGGGACCAAATCTCTGTCAGGTCCTACAGGTGGCTTTCATACAGTGTCTCAACTGTAGCAAGATCAAATTAAGTATCTGTGTGTTTATTGCTACACAAACAAATTAGGGAATACAAGTGTTAAAAATAAATTTCTATTTTAACTGTGAAAATCATTTTCTCATTGTAATGGGTTTGTTCCTGTTCATAAAACTCTGTTTTCATTAAATCATTATTTGCATGCAACACTGACTTAGAGTATAAATAAATATACAGGGGTATCACCTCCCATATCCAAAGCAACAAATTGAAAGCAAATACTAGCCAATTAATTTTCCTTCTCGAGTCACAGGCACACATTAATACACTGTATCTCCTGTCTCTCTGGGAGATAAATTGGTAATGATAGGCAGTAGGTTTGTGAAGATGCTGAATCCTGTGGGAGCTGGGTTTTGCAGACATCAGGCATTTGGTCTGGTAGCAGCAAGTAAGCATGGGAGAATTTTGAATGGTCCGAAAAATGGTGGCCAGAGATTGACCCAGCAGTGGCTAACAGTGTCAATGGAGAGGTAGAAAGACAGATTCTTCATATAGTCAGGCAAGACAGAGAATGAGTGACTCAGGACAATAGGCTTAATAATACTTAGGACTCCAAATACTGACTTCTTACTTTAGAAACAGTCGTTCATACTCTAGATTTGGGGAAGCATTTATATATGAATAAGCCATGACCTATAAAATTTTAATGTTGTTACTAAGAAAATAATACAAATAAAGCCTAATATAAACTTCACTTACTAGAAATAGGGCACTTCAGATTCTTTGGATAAAATTTTTAGTTTTCCTGCTGCCACTGTTAGGAAGTATTAATTGGACATTTGGTGTGAAGGAATAAAATTTCTAACAAAGGAGATCACTTCTGAACCCAAGTTGACCAGCAGTCCTTGGCTGAAATTGAAATGATCACTGAAACTATCTAAAGAGTTGAAGAAACGACTCAGTCAATAAACTGCTTGCTCTGAAAGCACAGAAATCATTCGCTTTCCAGAACCCACATAAAAAGCAGGACAGGGCATGGTGGGGTGGAGCAGGGCAGGGGAGGGGAGGGCAGTTCTCTCCTGTAACCCCAGAGAGTGAAGAGAGAGACAGGAGGGTTCTTGTTCCTGGCTGATAAGGCATTCCAGCTAGGTGGTGAGCTCCAGGTTCAGTGAAAGACTGAAAATGTAAGGTGGGCAGGGCTGGAAAGGCCCTCAGCAGTCAGGAGCACTTCCTGTTCTTTCCAATGACAGTGAACGGAGTTCAGACTTTAGCATCCAGAGCACCTAGATCACAAATACCTGAGTAACTTTAATTTTTTTAAAAGCCTATTTTTAATGATGGTTCTTAAACACTTTAACTTCCCTTTAAGCCCACCACCACCAGGTAGTACAAAAGAAAGAATATGGGGAAAGTGGAAAGGTTTTTTAGAAATAACCATTTTTAGAAAGGTTATTTGGAGCAGCTCTCATCTGTGTTGTCAGTTCACAGGTTATCAGTGGCAGCTCAATCAACACCTCATGGAAGTATTGGGTCAGCAGTAGCAGTGGCATGACCTAACAGAACAGCCAGGCCTCAGCCTAGGCTCAAGTCAGCAGGAGGGACCAGAAGGAAGCCAGGAGAAGTTTTCAGCTGTGTCTCTCTCAGAGAAGCCAAGATCAGCAAAGATGGAGACCCACAAGCTTTATACAGCTAACTGTAAAAGCAAGCCTAGCTCAGCCTCAGTCATTATCCCTGGAGTCCTTTTTATACCCTCAAAACAGCACACAAAACCTGTGTCTGCCACAGGTTTTGCCTCCGCATATGTGTCTGTCGGAGCTGACATCACTCTGGCAATCACCCGAGTTCACAGAAGCAACAAGAAGCTGCAGCACACCACAAAACCGCAGATTTTTCAGTGTGTTTCTCTCTATGGAGTCCTGACAAAGGCAGCTCAACTACACAATGTAAGGTGAGCCAATACATGCGTGTTGTTAGCAAAGAATCCTTCCTTGAACGTCCTTTCACATGCTTGCTTGAGCAGAACATCCCTTCATTCACCTGTGCCTGCTTCAGTGAGACGTTCCTTCACGGGCCTGTCCTAGCCTTTCACACCTGTGTCCACTTTCACGAAACATTCCTTCGTGTGTTTGCACCAGCAAATCGCCATCCAAGCAACTTTTCAAAGAACCGTTAAGTTTCCACTTCACACCTGTAACTCCAGCTCCTTGAAACCTAATGGCCCCTTCTGGTCTCTGTGGATACACACATATATATGACACACACACACACACACACACACACACAAATAAAAATACATATTCAGAAAATAAGATGAAGAGTAGTTGGTGAAGATACCTAATATAGCCACTTAGTAGGTGCACAATGCCTTTCACACACATGTTCTCTCTATAAATAAATAAATAAATAAATAAATAAATAAATAAATAAAAGGAAATCAGGTTGCATTTTTTATTGACCTTTGCATCATTAGTACAGTATGGACCAAACACATTAAGTAGTATAGAGTGAGGTAATAATTGAAATATCCTGCCTTGTAATATGATTCCAAATATTCTTGGATTTGGAGACTTTAACAGCTTACACGCATTCTATAAATATTTGTACAGATGTGTAGACTGTTGGTCAGATGGCATGGGTAAGGGTTTGGGCCCTAAGATTCTACAGAGTTTGAGACCGTAAGTCTAGCACACTTTTCGCTATGTTGTGTTATATATTATCTCTTTTTATTTACCATGAATTATACTGATTCATAAAAACAATTTAGTAAACAATTACAAAATTATCTGAAGTATTTTGCTCAGGAAACAAGAGAGAAGAGAAATAAGTGGCCTTTTCTAAGTCAGCATGATACAGACATCACTGAAGTGCATCAGAATGAAATGCATCGTTAATTTTGTGTTATGTGAACTTCACATCGTGTTAAAAAATTTCATGGTTGTCTAGCCATAAAACCCCAGTCCTGAATGGCACAGCTCTCTACTCCGTTTCAAAATCATCAGGAAAATGCATACCCAGCCAAATAACACTAAAAGTAAAATTGGCATAGAGAAAACAAACTAAAATTTAAAGTACACACAACTTGTCCTTCACTATTCAGTTTTTCCATATGAACAGAACCAAGGTTTTGTTTGTTTCTTCCAATTACATAAAATCATTTAGGTACTTCATTCAATTGCTATGTGGCCATGGCTTACCCTGACTTTCCTTAAACCAGCGGGATTTTTTTAAGTGAATCAGATGCAAGTTCCTTGGACTTATAAAGCAATCCACACTCACACACCATGTTTGATGACAGGGTCTGTGTGCTGGCTTTCTTCCTAGGAAAGAACAGCCTAACAGATTCCATAGTCAGAGCCCAGTTCTGGTTCTGCAGAGCAAGCTCCAGAGGCTCAGGTCTAATCTTGCTCTCACTAAGAATTCCATAAGAAACGCACAGACTTCTAGGGATTGAGTATTCCAAAATATTCTTATGTACAAAGAGAGAAATATACTACCTATTCTGGCAGCCTTTTTCTCCATGAAAAAAATTCCTTTTCCTCTCCTAATTCTTCCTCCTCCTATCCTCTTAATTCTCCTCCCCGTCCTGCTCTGTGGACAGTCTCCCGTTCATTCATTATGACATGATTCTGATTCTGTCTTCTATGGAACCCCTCCTCTTCGTTCTTCTTTCTTTCCTAATCTGTAGAGTTCCCTCTCTTTATTCTTCTCCCTCTCTGTGAACCTTTCTTCTTCATTCACCTCCATCTCCTGCTCTGTGGACTACTCCATCCTTCTCTCTTCCTACTTCTCATGAGAGTTTTAAAGAAATACGTACACTTGTCTTTGGTACAGAGTCACACTAATTGCATTTAACAATTATCAACACAACATCTGGAGATGTCCTGTAGGATGTGCCCAAATCCTGTCCTTTCTCTGTCCCAAATACTTAGTGGCTCTTCATTATATGAAAAACCATGTCTTCAGGAATGCTTGTTCCCTAGAGACCACTTGACTCACTTAAAGAAAAATCTCACTTTCTTCAAATTTCTTCTTGCAGGAGGATCTTTCATGCTTACCTTATTTGGAAATACAGCCTACTTACCTATTCATTGTCTCATTCTCTATTTCATTCAGTCAGTTTCAATCACAACTGAACTTCCCACATGCATACGCACATTCTGCTGTGTGTTATCTGTCTCTCAGCTAAAATGCAACTTCCTTGAGTATACAGTAAATGTGTGAGTTAGTGAGTACACACACACTTATCTAGTGAGTGGAAGAGAAAAATCATCACATTTTAGTATACTTACACAAAGTACACTCCCAGTCACGTTATAGGCTATGTACCCTTTATCTACACAAACACACATGCACATGCACTATAAGGCGATTAGAGGCCATAATAATTTTACTTTTTTATTCTTACATTCCGACTTTAGAATTAACTTGCTTTTTTCCTTTCTTGTTTCTTCCTCCCTCCCTTCTTCCCTTCCTCCCTTTCTTATATTCTGACCTTAGAATTTAAACAGATTCATATCATTCTTTCATATCTGTCTTTAAGAGATGGCAACAATCTGAACCCCTTTGATGCTGAAATTCTGTTCTGTATAATATTTACATACATGAACGTAAGACTGAGTAGCCTACAGGTAGTCGTGATCGTAGGATAGTCCATGGAGTTTTATGTACAGCTATATGTGGGTACATGTATAAATGTGCTTATAAAAGTAGGCCACAACTAGCAAAAGGAGTGAGTATCTGTACCTTATACAAAAGAGAATTGTTTGTCATTTCCTCTGTCTCTTTGAGAGTCACTAATTTCTGAAATTTTAATAAGACTATAATAATGGGATCTACGGTTTCATTTCTATTTTACAGGAACCTTATGAAGTCTCATAGTTTTCAATTATCACCTCTAGCTGTATAATTCCCCAACTGAGTTTCAAGCTTGACCGTTCCCGTGAACTCCACTGTCACATTTCTAATTGCCTGCGGGGCGTTTCCATGCAGGAGTCAGAGCATCCCTGCAAGCCCATTGCAAGCTCTCTGCCCTCCACTGTCTCCTCCTTCACCATCTAAAACGGGAGAGTGTCTGTCTTGATTTACATGCCATGCATTTTGCCAGAGAAATGTCTCCTTTTTTCAAACATCTTTACATTTCATGGAATTTTTCCTGCCAAATTCCATCTTTTTCTCTCCCCATACCTCATTTTTGTCTTCCATGCCTTTGTTATTATGCTATAATAATTTTAACCACTTTGCTTTGTTTTCTACTCTTTCAACTACCCCCCCAATCTTTAGGACTTTAATTTATCTTTAAAATACATGACTTTAGTCATGCTAAAATGTTTATCAAATTTTAAAAGAATGATTCTTGGAAAAACTGGTAGTTTTATATGGAAAAAATCTAATAAATTCCCAATACCCACTTTATCCATATAGTTTCTTGAACACATCTGGCAGTGTCCTATTTGGCATTGTGCTATGGTTTGAGTATGGTGTATGTTTCTCAACAATGGTATATTGTCCTTGATGTCATGGTGCCATGGTATTCTTGGTGATACTATTGGGAAGTGATGAACCTCTGGGAGGTGAACCCAGTGGAAAACTCTCTGGTCACAGGAGACCATGTCCTTAGAAGGCAGTTCTCACAAAGCTGTTTTTAAAAAATATTCTTGGGTAGACACTCTTCAGTTTGAGACATAGCTGGTGGCTGTCACCACTGAATCTGCTGAAATGTGAAGCAGCCTGAACACAGCTGCTTCGGCTTGCATGCCTGGGATCTCTGCAACAGTAAAGCTAAGTAAACCACTTTTAACTTCTTTGCATGTGTACATATGTGGTGTGTATGCCCATGTGTATGCGTATTTGCATGTATGCAGATGCAAGTGTGTGCACATCTGGAAGCCTGATGTTGAAGTCAGGAATCTTCTGTGTTAGATTTTTGTTATAGTGAAGAAAAGCTGACACATATTCTTCTTCCATAAATTGCTGAAGCAGAAACTTTCCCTCTTGGGTAGGATGAAACTTCATTGAAAATGTGACCCTGATTCCTCTAAAGCCATGTCATGTCTAGGGTATGTCAGTTTTATGGCTTCAGAGTGACATTCTACATACCTACAAACTGACCACACAAATTAAGACAAACTTGCAGCAGGTTCCTTTCACATAACTCGCTTGCATTTGCCCTCTTTTGTATTTTTTCTTTCTTATAGATATTTAGCAACTTAACCTGGGGAAAGCTCTTCCCCACACTCATTTTTTTTGTAAAGATAGTTGGTGTAGATTTGTTTTGTGTGTGTGGGGTGGGGGTATGAGTGTTTTGCTTACATGTGTGTTTTCGAAAGTTGTTTTTAACAAAGCTGTAATTGTTCAATTTTTACCAATGAAGACTTGAGAGCTAGGTGCTGTGGTAAAAGCCTACTAGCTCAGAGAGACACAGGAGAAAAAAAAAACACCAGTTGACCTTCATCCTCAGCCAATATCACAAAAGGAAAAGCTCTTTTTCCATGCTGTCTCTAAAACCCTTACATTCAATGCCCTCCCCATCTACTTCCCATGTGTCTCTCTCAATCAGGAGAGTAAAACATATTCTCTCACTCTCTAAGTTTTTTTTCTTTTGTTCACTCCCTGTCCACTGATTGCTTGTTCTGACTCTTGATCTATGGTTGACTTTATTTAATCCTGTTTACAATAACCAAAAAACTCTTGGATTAATGGTGTGTGTTCAGAGTGAGCCACACCACAACTAAAATAGGGTTTTCAGTAAAGAACACAACCTTAGGGCTCACAGTGTGTTAAAATATCATACAATACGTGTGCCACATACATGCCTGGTGCTTGTGGACGTCGAAAGAGGGCATCTAGATCCCTGGAACTGGAGTTACAAATGCTTGTGATTCACCTTTGGGTGCTGTGGACGGAATCCAAGTCTTCTGGAAGAGCAGTCAGTACACTGAACCACTGAGCCACTCTGGCTAGCCTTCAAAACTTTGCTTGTTGGTTGGTTTTTGAAGCAAATTCTCACTGTGTTGCCTTGGTTGGCCTTAAACTCATAAAGATCTGCCTGCCTCTCAAGTGTTGGGGTTAAAGGCCTGTGCCACTATGTCCAGGAGCCTCGGACTCTTGATATAACACATCATCTGTTTCTAACTTACAGCGTGACAGGCACTAACACCGGGGACACATATTTTATGCAGACCAATGTTTTTTTTCAGCTTAATACACATGTTTTAATTGATTTAGAACCCAAGGGATCTTTAACTCAGAAACCAAAGATACTAGCTGGAACTTAGATTAAAACAAGAAAACAAAGAATGCCAGGGAGAAGACAGTAAGTCTAGAGTTTAATTTTATCATCATTTGATACCTACTGCGTTGTCTGCATCTGCATCACACGCTGGATGTATTTGTGTATACTAACATATGCACATGCAAGAGGGAGCAGAGAGGGAAGGAAAGAGAAAAGGTTCGTGTAGAGATTTGCAGTAAATGTGTTTTAAAAGTAAGGAGACAGGCGTGATGGATTGTTTGTATAATCTGCTCACTGAAGCTGAGCATTGCCACGAGGTTAAGGCTAACCTGGGCTACATAGCAAGAGTCTATCTCAACAATTTTTAAAAAGACAATAATGACATCAGAGATAGAGGGTAATGGTCCATTTTCTGGATTGAAATCAATGTTTAAAAAAGATACACTTACATGCAATCAGCTTAAAAGGAGTGATGATCCTTAACCTTCCTTGTTAACTTGATGGAATCACCAGGGAGACAGACGCTCACCTCTGCATATGTCTGTGAGGGTATTTTAGAGGAGTCACTGAAGATCAAAACTGCCTGAAAGTGAGAGCCTGGGCAGGTCAGCACTGCATCTCTCACTGTCCACCCTGACAGGAATTGTTCGGCTTCACCTGCCTCCCAGGCACTGCTGACCCAACCACCATGGAAAGTCTCCCCTCCCCAACCCACACACTATTAGTTGTTTCTGAAAGGTAGTTCGGTAGTTATGCAAAAATTGCTGTTCCAGGTGGGTAAGATGTTCTCATGCCCTTATTCACATTGCTTCACTAGCATTGGCAAATCTCCTAAGCGCCACAAAATAGTCTAAAATTCACTGAGTCCAAAGAAAACTGCCTCTAAAGGGCTTTTGATTCTACCCATGTTGCCTTTACATTTGTGACTGAAAAGGTCTTCCTTTCTTTAGAGAATTTTGTTTGTAGACTATGATCCAGAGGGAAAAGATAGAGGATATGACTCGTGACTGCTCTTTCTAAAGTGAACTGTACTAGCTAACCCCTTAGGCAAGGTGAAAGACTTTACTATGTTTTAGAAGTGTGTTGAAGGACTTTAATCAAAAAGTTTTCCTATTTTAAATTTTTAGAAGGAGACAATTATTTCAATTATCTTTAAAGCATAATGATTATGAAAATAATCCCTAAATCACCAATTCCGGAAGACTCTAGTGAGAAGTGAAGAACAGTCAAATTTAAACAATGGAATGGACTCATAATCTTTCTGAATTCAGATAAAGTCCCTGCTTCTCTTAGATCTATTACTTACTGCAGTGCTGGAGTTCAAGTGTGACTTGAGAGTGTAGATGAGCTATTAACTTTAGCACTTAAAGTTGCAGGAAGAAAGAGAAAAAATAATTCCCCTCCTAAAACAAAGGAGATTCGAGACTATAGGTGACTATTGTTACACTGTGTGCATAAACTGTAAAAAAAAGAACAGTTAAATTGTCATTTGTTCTCAATTCACTTCCATGAGTAGAGGTGGAGACAACCCATTATATCAGCCTTCTTCACTAAGGAATATTGGCTCCATAATAATCAATAAGCAAAATGGGCAGGACAAATACATAATTACAAAGCAATGATTTTAAGATAAAATTGATATCTTTCCTCTGTTTGGTATCAATCAATATTCTAGTTACTAATTTCTTTTTTTTTTTCTGTGCTGGAGATCAAACCCAGAGACCCAGAGTCTCTCTCTCTTTCTCTCTCTCTCTCTCTCTCTCTCTCTCTCTCTCTCTCTCTCTCACACACACACACACACACACACACACACACACACACACACTCAAACTTTTCTAAATTTTAGACTCCACAACATTCAGATGAGTCTTCTAAGGACTATGATTTTATACACACTGCAGAGACATAGACTGCAGAGAAATCTTTAAAGTCCCCAGAACATACAGTCATAATGACACCCAGAAGGGACACATTTAGCCTTTCTTACTTTCAGTATTCATCCAATTATTTTACATCTCATCTTTATGCTCATCTTTATTTCCAGAAGTTCATTTATAAATTGACTGATATTGTCTAGCTCACGCTATATTCTATCTTTACTTTATGTATTTTCCTGTTGAATTATTTTGAAAAATCACAGAGTAGAGTTCATTTTAGGCTAGAAAGTGAAGATATTTAAATGGCCAAAAGCTACTGAATATGATGGAAAATAGTTAGACAACAGGTAGGTTAAACAGATATGTGCCTTTTGATTATAATTCCAAAGACTAATGAGACTTTTTGCAGAGTAGCATCTATAACTTTTCCACAGTCAGCATCATGAAGAAGACATTTTTGATCTGGCTACACGAACATTATTATTTTGGACTATCAAAAAAACCTGAAAAATATGTCAGCACTTCATTTTAAAGAATCCAAAGGAATTAAAAAATATAATCAGATAATAATCAGATAATTGCCCTTGGCAATAGCAATGTTATACATCCATGGACATAAGGGTCTTTGTCAATGTAGTTAGTACCCATGAGTAGAGATCTTTCTTGTGACTAGGAAGCAAAACAACAAAAACAAAAAAACAAAACAAAAAACCAACCAACCGAACAAACAAACAACCACTTTCTCAATTGAAGTCAGGAGCACAAGTGGTTCTGGGGAAGATTACAAGCCCAGGGCAGCCTATTCTTTGCAAGTTGTATTCCTGCAAGCCCTGCCCATCGAATCTATGATGAGTTTGTTTTGCTTTTTCACTTAGTTTTGGTCTCGCTGTGTTTCCTTTCTAGTTTCTATGTACATGATGAGAGGCTATAAACCTTAGTAACGACATATTAGAAAGGGTCTTAGTCACTGTTTTATAGCTGTGAAGAGACACCACAACCAAGGTACCTCTTTCAAAAGAATGCATTTAACTGGGGACTTGCTTACAGTTTCAGAGGGTTAGTCCATTATCACCATAGTAAGTAAGGAGCATGGAGGCAGAAAGGCAGGAAGGCAGGCATAGTCCTGGAGCTGATAGCTTTACATCCTAATCCAGAGAAGGGAAAGGGACAGGGACAGGGACAGGAAGAGGAACAGGGAGAGAGACAGGGAAAGGGACCGGGACAAGGAGATGAAGAATATGGGCTTTTGAAACATTATAGTCCATCCACAGTAACACACTTCCTTCAACAAGGCCATACCTCTTAATCTTATTTAAACATTACTCTAACTAGGGACTAGACACTCAAATATATAAGCCTATGGGGCTAATTTAATTCAAACAACAGAGAACGTTTGAGCAATTTTGACACACTGCTTTTATCTGGCTTTTAGTTATCAACTGGCCACATCTAGAGAGGAGACTCAGTTGTAAGACTTGTTTCAGTAAGATGGCCTACAGGCATGCCAGTCAATATTTTCTTGATCACTAATTGATGTACAAGTGCCCTGTGCATTATGGGCTTTGTCATCCCTAGGCTAGCTAGTGGGCTAGACCCAAAGAAGCTAAACAAGAAGAAAGGCACAAGTTAGGATCCTGGATAAAATAGTCCTAAGAAGCAGATGGAGGGAAGGAACAGGGTGAGAGAAGGGATAAGGAGGGAAACTGTGGGGGTTCAGGATCAGGTGTGGGGAGGAGCAGGAGGGATGACTACA
>JANHMN010000008.1:5273110-5289080 GCA_030674055.1 Rhabdomys pumilio
GTGGGGAGGAACAGGAGGGATGACTACATTGCCATGAGAATGAATGGAAATAGGCAATGAATGGATGTGGGGTGGGCCTCTCCGGGATGAGACAGAAACCTGGGATAAGGGAGCTCCAAGAATCAATGGGGGTGTCCTTAGCTGTGAATTACAACATTGGGGATATGGAACCTGAAGAGGCCACCTCCTCTAGCCAGGCAGGAACCCCAGTGGAGCCATAGAAACACCACCCCACCAAAAAAAAAAAAACTTTCAACTTAAATTTACCCTATCTACAAGAAATGTAGGCATGGGGGAATGGAACTGAGGCTGACAAATAACCTGCCCAACTTGGGACCCTGACTTTCCTGAACAATGGAGTGTGACCTGTAAGCCAAAATACCCCTTTCTCCCAAACTGGTTTTGTTGTGGTGTTTATTACAGGAAAACAAAACAAAATGATGCAAATAGGTTGCCCTGGAAGGTGCAGCAGGCACAGGATAAGCACACGAAGACAACCCAGAAGAGCTCTGCAAACTGAGCTCCACCCACTTAAAAGAAAACCTCAGGGTAAGGGCAAGCAATTCGTTTGTGACACTAGAATTGTGCCAAGAAGTCACATTTGTTGCTATCTACATTTTAGCTGCCCTGAAGAGTCACCACCAGCTGACGTCCTATCAGAAAGACAGGGGAGATGGCAAGTATGACTTTTCAATGGAAAATATTTTGAGCCCAAGGAGTACTACAAAAAAGCTGTAACTATGAAAGATGTTTCTTTGTTTCTGTTATTTTGTGTGATTTATTTGCACACTGACTGACATTGGCTTTCTGCTAATTATTAGCTGTTATTATATTTGATGAAATCAGAGGACCACCTAGAACTTCTGTTTAAATTTTAAATATAGCTTTAACCTTTAAAACACATTGAGATATCACTATTATAGCTTTTATTGTTGCTAGACCCCTAGAACAACAGATTAAGACAGGAATTTTAGGAAAATGTCCTGGTTCTCAGGACAGA
This sequence comes from Rhabdomys pumilio, assembly GCA_030674055.1. Taxonomy (NCBI): domain Eukaryota; kingdom Metazoa; phylum Chordata; class Mammalia; order Rodentia; family Muridae; genus Rhabdomys; species Rhabdomys pumilio. The sequence continues at coordinate 5,274,111 of JANHMN010000008.1, forward strand.
GAGGGCTGGAGGTATGGTAATCAATCAGAAAGAGAGGATGGATGGTTCCAAAATTTTTTCATTGATTATTAGCCAGTGAGTCATCTAACATCTCTACATAGTGACTAGAAACAAAGACAAGATGCAGGAAGAAGACAATATGTGGAGAGAGTATATACTAGACCAGAGGTAGGAGAGCTAACTTGGACAAGTCCTCCCATCCCTTGCATCCAGCTGTACCTGTGGCTGTTCAACCCAGAGACAGAACACTGTAGTTATGAGTTCTCAAGAAGCTCTATCTCCATGTCTGTAAAATAAATTTCTTCTTAGATAGATTATAAAAAAGCCATTTGGGGAGGTGCAGGTACTTGCGAGATAACAACCAGCTTTCCAGGATTTCTAATAGCCTTTGACATCAGATTCAGAGTGCCTCCTGATCTACACACGCCCAGGGTCTCCATCCTCCAGTATGTTCTCGTGCATCCTGTATCTCCACACTGATCTCTGATTTATTCTAAAAGCTAGGACTTATCACATCAATCCGTATTTTAAAATAACCTGCCCTGTCCTATCATGAAGTTTACATTTCTACACATAGCCCATAAAATCCTTTTTATAATAGACTTCTGCTGTCCACTCACCCTCACAGAGTCACTTCCTCGGCCTTGGAACTGTTAGGAATGGAAGTGTATGCATTTGCCATTCCTAAGAGAGAATCTTGAGCATGGACAAGGTAATAGAACACATGTGGCTGACTCTATTATTGTGTTTGCAATATTCATGATGTGTCTTTCTTAGATACGATTACCTGTCCTTTACCCTACAATATGAAGTAACAGTGTGTGTGTGTGTGTGTGTGTGTGTGTGTGTGTGTGTGTGTGTGTGTATGTATGTGTGTGTATTAGCAAATCCTCAGTTTAGCATGGAGTTGAGCACATAGGCTCCCATAATAACTACTAGAATGAATGAATAAGTAAGCATATGCTCTGCCCCTGCCCCTGCCCGATAGTCCAATCAGAGGACGTACATCTCCTAAACTCCATCTTTTAAGTGAAAGCTAATCCCCTGGTCACGAATACACTTTGAACTGGATGTTCACAGCCCAAATAGCCTACTTTGAGCACTACTCCTGTAAGACGCGGTTTTCTTAAGGCAGATCATCAGCTGCTTATATTTCCCCAGGACAAACATGGTCTTGAGAGCCTTTCCTAATTGAACAATTGATTAATTAGCACTTCTCTGTCTGCACCAGGGAGTGAGAATTTAGAGGGTAATACTGTGCTAATAAGTTCACACTTTTCCTATTTTAAACTGTTTTCAATTTGGGAAATACAAATCCCTGAGACAAGAAAAAAATAAAAGTTAAATCTTCTCATCCATACAAAATGCAAAGTAGGTTACCTCACCTGTTTCTACTTGACTGGGCCATTTGATGTGGAGAGAGCTATTTCCCTCTAACATGTCTGTTTCAAATCTAAGACATATTTGAATGGACACCACAGCACAATATTTAGAGGTGCAAAGAGCAACCGTAAGTCATAGACAGCTCACTAATGAGTTGTGAAGGCCAGGTCTCCTTTCCTTACTTGACAAGTCTCTTCTACTCTGGTACTTCATGTGTGTATACTAGGGAGTAATAGTCAACAGCTGGAATCTCTATTGTCTACTGCTTTGCTCACCTTTAATTGAGTCTCATGCATCTGAAGAGATGGCTCAGCACCTAAGAGCATTTGCTGCTCTTCCAAAGGATACGGGTTTTGTTTCCAACACCCATAGAATGGCTTACAACTATATCTATAACTACAGTTCCATGGAATGTAATGTCCTTTTCTGGTCTCTACAGAAACCAGGTACACATTGGTACACATACAGACATGCAGGCAAAAACACTTATAAACATCAAATAAATATTTTTTTTAAAAAATATAGCCTCAGTATCTTTAAGATTTATTTTTATTTTATGTGTGTGGGCATTTTCCCTGAATGCAGATTTGTGTACCGCATCCATGCCTGGTGCCCAAGGAGTCCAGAAGAGGTTATCAGACACCTTGGAACTGGAGTTGTGATATGAGGAACTATGTGAATGATGGAAATTGAATGCTGGTCCCTTGGAAGAGCAACTAGTGTTCTTAACCACTGGGTCATCTCTTCAGCTGCTAAATAAACAAAATCTTTATGACTGTTCTGTCTTGTCTGTGGGTCAGTCTCAAAAGTGAGCAAACACTGACCCAGTGCGCATCTAGTATCACAGAACAGGGTGGAATTAGGCTCTGTTGTATCTGCCAAAGGAGACGGGCTGGTGCAAGCAAAGGGTACAAAACAGAAAAGCACCGTTAGCCATAGGCACAGAAGGTCCTGACTGCCAACAGGAAACTGGCAGAAGTGTAATAGGTGATAAGAATTCACCAAATGGAACCAGAGAGTTGAAGTATATCTAGGAAAGAGTATGGGGTTATCTTTTTGCAAAATGAGACTTTTGAAATACAGCAAAAGAAAACCCATCTGGAATAAAGGAGCCAGGTCACAGGAGAGGAGACACTCCAGCATAAAATCTGTCTTCTTTGATAGTCTTCTAACGAGCTGCAAATGAAAGCCTGGAGCTGTATTGAATTCTGAGGCTATTAAGAGCTGTAATGTGATACCATTGACAGATCATATTAAAACAAAATTGAGTAATCAAAAATAAAATTTATCATCATCTTGAAAGTGACTCAGATCCCAAAGAAAGGTTTTCTAGATTCAGTGCATTTTTCAATGCAGAAAATATAAAATAATTAAATATGAATCTAATATACTAGTAAGTGAAGAGGACAGATAAACATACTGAATATAAACTTTCACCACAAAAAAGGTTTACTTCATCTACCATGACACTCTCCCTTCCACTGTAAGTGTTCTTGTTTTTTATCATTATGTAGTCCTGGCTGGCCTTGAACTCACTATATAGTCCTGGCCTCGAGTTCACAGTAACCACATGCTCCTTTGCCTTTACTGCCATGCCTGGTTAATAACATTCTTTTTAAAGAGACAGAAAATGGCATGCTCTACAATTTTTTGTCAAAGAATTAATAAGAAGTTATATCATTTATATCTTATCTATAAGTTTCTGTTACAAAGTATTTTTTAATGGTATTAACTGAGGGTAAATTGATATATTCAGTTACTACTAACTGGAATATATATACATATATATATATATGTATGTATATATATATACATATATATGTATATATATTTCTTAATATTCATTTTTTCAAAATGAGTGGTTCAAAATTATTGGTATTAGAAGTGTTATTTTCTTTATTTTGTATATATGTTTGTGTGTGAGAGTAGATGCATGTGCACATATGTACAGTGCCATCAGAGAGCAGAAGAGGGATCAGATCTCCTGGAACTGGAATTGCAGGTGGTTGTAAGGGGCCATGTGGATGCTGGGAACCAAACACATGTCCTCTGAAACAGCAGTAAATGGTATTAACCTCTGAGTCATCTCTCCAGCCCTAAAAAGGCTAATCATATACTCTCAGTGTTTTGTTGTTAGCTTATTTTCTCATATTTACACCATAGTACTGGGTCTTTTAGTTTGTAAATGTATATAATAACTACTATAACTTATGATGCTAGAAAAAAAAACTAGTCACAAAGGAGGAGCCAGGTATCTACAGAGAATGTCTCAAAAGACAGTTTCTTTCATGGTTGGAGCTGGGAAGGCAGAGACAGAGAATCTGCTCACGCCATGTGTGCCTGAAATGGAGGCCAGTTCTGCATGAAGAAGGTGCCCTTGCTGATGCAGATGGTGCTCACTAAAGAATGCCATGGAATGCCACTTTTATCACAGCTCTTTTGAGGAGAAAAGTTACTAAACCCAGAAAGCTGGAAAGATTCAACTACCAGTTATAAACCAACCCCACACAATGAGAATTGTAATTTGATGTGCTGCAATGAACTGTCACAGGATACACTTGCCAACCATATTTATTTCTCACTGACCCCAGAGGAGCTGTCTAAAACCAAAACCATTATGCCTAGGACTGTGGTACTACCTACTAGAAGTCATCTGTAGCCTTACTCCCTCCATGTACTTTAACACATTTTTAAATGTGACTGATACATCTATCAGTCATTACTGGGCTTCATTAGTATAATGGAACCAATTCAATGAATAGATTCAACTATTCAACTCAGAATGATCAACTCAGAACCTCTGGGTTTAATATGCCCAAGAAATCACTACATATTTCTCACCCTGAGCATCCTACAAAAAACTTGCCAAATAGCCATCCACTCCCTAGATGATGACCTTATTTCACATGAATAATAAAAATAAAATTAAAAATCATCAATTCCAGTCTTTCTGCTCCAATATAAAGGGAAGGAATGGAATAAAGTCAATACATTGAAAACTGCCATGTTGCTAGGCCCTGACCACAGATGAACCCTGAGGTAGTCAGGACCACCACTGATTTCATGCTTCCTAAGTTCCTGGTCCTTAACATCATTTCCATAGGCACATTAATGTAGACATTCTATAAAATAAAATTTCTAGAGTTGTGGTTCTTCCAAAAAACTTTATTAGGTCTATTTGTTGGTGCATGTCTACTTATTGAGTGCCAGGGATGATTTATGGAGCGCCAAAGACAGCATACTGGAGCCCAGCCTCTCTTTCTACCATGTTAGCCGCAGCACTAGAACCCAGATAATCAGGCTTGACAGCAAGAAATTTTTACCCACTGAGCTATCTCTCTTTCTCTAGATTAGTGGGTTTTTAAATTTTTTTTTCTCATAATTATTTATCTTCATTCACATTACACCCCTCCCTCTTCTCCTGCCATTCCCACCCTTGCTAATTCATCCTCTTATTACCTACTCCCCATCTTCTCAGAGGAGAAGCCACCCTTGGGTAACACCCCATTTCCCCTACCTGGACAGCCTGGTTGGGCCTCAGCGGGAGAGAAGGTGTACTTAGATTAGTGTTTCTTAGAGGAGCATTATACTGCTTCTACGAGGTGTCTGGCAGTGTGTAATGATATATTTGGCTTCTACAATGATAGAAAGATGTTCTTAGCACATAATGTCTCACTGATACCAATCCCACTACATGTTCACAGCACAGCCCCAGCAGAAAATGTCACATCGCCATGGCTTAGAGACGCTGAATAGATACTGAATCATTCTTTGAAAGTGACAATTATTTAAAGGTATGGAAGGCAAATAAAAATAAGCCTGCGTAATAGAGTATGCCTTTCCCCCTTGGGATAATTAAACAGAAGAATCTTTAACCCAAATTCTTCTTAGGAATTAAATGTAATGATCATTTTCTCTTAGTTGCTTAAATTGTGGATGCTGTATTTCTGTTTTTCAATTAGGAAGGCATCAGAATCAAGTACTTTGTGAGCCATTATTGACTAAGCAGATAGCTGAGGAGTACTCAAGTGTAGATCTTTTCAGATCAAGTTGATTCTCACACAGAATTTTTTTTTTTTAGTTCCCAGTCTTTACCAGTGGGGTCAGCTGATTTCCTCTGTTTGCTCAACATCTCCCTGCTTTGTACAGTGATCCCTTTTAATGAACTAGACAGAAATTCCCAGCCTGATTCTGACAACTTTTCTTTTGTTAGTTTCTGTGTTCAAGTGCCTAGCAATTAGTAATAGGGCTTAAAACAAAAGGCAAAGCCCTCACACAGGAAGTCATCTGGCAAGCAAGAGTTTATAAATATTTCCCAAGTGCACAGGAAAGTGGAGCAGCCTGTGTTGTCACAAGCCATGCCAATAGCAGCTCAGCTCCATATTCATGAGCTTCGCGTTATTCATAAGCGAACCAGAGCCCTCTGTTCAGAGTACATTGTTGCAGTGTGATCTGGAGGCCACTGCTGACTATCTGTATGCTAACAGCTCAGTTGGGCTGTACATGCAAACTTTGTCTGCCCTCTAGAAACCATTTGTTCATTTTTAACATGTAAATTGAAATTGAAGAGCTGTTTGTTTATTTATTGGATAGATCCATAAAGTTGTCACTTTCACACACACACACACACACACACACACACGCACACACACACACACACGCACACACACACACACACACACACACACACACACGCACACACACACACACATATATACATATATATATATATATATTAGCATAGTGCTTTGAAAGTTAACATCATGGATATTTTCCAGTAAACTTGGGTTCAGGAATTTATAAATCCCAAGACTTAAAGCTGAGAGACTATTATTGTATTGCATCTTCTCCCAGCTGTATCCTCTCCTGTCTGTCCTAGAGTCTGAATTGTAGAGGCATCATCACTCCTGGTTTCTGGTGGGACATAGCAGATCAGAGGCTGGATGAGAGCAATGTCAGGTTTGCCCTTTCTCCATTGTCCTGCATTACAATGGTGAGTGCAAGACACTCTTCTTTATAGTTAAAGGTTCAGTCCAGGTTCCTACAGAACTTTCTCTGGAAGGATGGTGCCCATTTCCTCTTGTCCTCTCTTCTGGACTAAGGAATTAATGGTTTCCTGCTATGAGTTTTTGATGCCTCAGAACCTCCCAGTTCCCTTCATTCTGCCCATAACTCTACAAATCATAATTACTATAAACTTCATAGTGTATAGACTATGGCCACATTGGAAGAGTAGTAATGTCACAGTTTACCCTTAAGTTATGCAGACTGTGAAATCTGAGCTCTGTTTTCCCATTGTGGTGTTCACATGTAAGACTGCAGAGGTAGGGAGCATGGCCCTTCTCAAGCTGGTCTCCAGTTGAGTCGACCCTACTAAACTACTACAGAATAAACTACTACGATAAAGTAATAAGTAAGTCACCCTGAATGTATCCTGTTTCCTTGGAAAAGGAAGTAGGATAAGTGATACTCGAAGGTCTTTAAAGATTGAATGTGAAAGTCTCACATGGCATCAGTCTGGAGAGACTATTAAGAGACTATCACTGCCTTCATAGGAGGAAACCAAAGCTCCCTGAGGAGATGTGTTAGTGATGTACTGGGACTGGTACCCCACTGTATTGCTGGCCAAGTATTTATTCTTGTGGATTAACCAGCCCATGTGGTCTCCTAAAACAATACCAGGAGGGCATTGAGGTATCAAATGACAGACTCCAAATCTCCACATACATTAATCAACAAGAATAATTCCTCTACTTGAAAGATATCACAAAGTACAAACTAAACTGTAGTCTCTCCCCAGGAACCAGAAAATAGAGAATGTACTATTATGCTAAATATGTGCAATTAATCCATCCAGAGACTTCAAGACTACAAATGGCATTAAAGAATTTTTTAATAAAATTAATCTAAATTTTGGCTGTCCCCAAGACTTTCTTCCCTCATTTCCCAGCAGCCAGAGCTATAGTGTTTATGTGGAGACAAAGGACGATGTCTACGGCTCCGTTCATGAGCACTGGCAGTCTGCTTGGGGAAGCTGGTAGTGAAGTGGCTTGTTTTAAATTAGAAAGTATATGAACACCCTGTGTGTTTATTTTTTCCAAACTACTTCTACACAAAGACACGAAGCACCGGAAGCACCAAACATTTTCTTGATGCTCTAAAATGTTAACTTTTACAGAAAACACAGCTCTGATGTTTTAGTAGTGTTGCTTACTATTGATGTGTTAAATACTTCAGGTACCATCAAACTGGTTCTTGGTTTTTATTTAAATTAGATTAAATTGGTAACAAAGAACATCTAGTGTCCCCCAGAGCGGGCATGTAAGCAAGCCCTGTGGTCCAAATCACAAGGATTAGCATCGCTAGCTGTGTGTGTGTATTAGCCAAGTCTTTGAACAGTCTGTTCACTCACTCCTTTACTTTAGTTTTTATTTCAAAATTTTAAATAAATCCAACTGAACAGAGATTTCGTTTCTGGCCTTTCCTTTCATGAGGAAGTGATTTGTCATTGGAATGGAATCAGGTGACCCAGAAACCCTCAGCTGCAGCACTTTACACTTCACTTCCTGTCCTTTCCTCCAAGCGAAAATTTATGTCTTTACACAGACTGCATAGATTTATTTAAAGACTCTTTTCCACTGATGGTTTCCAGCCACACCAGAGGCATGTTTTCAGCACTGACTGCTCTGGTAACATCTGTCGCCAGGGGCTGAGCTCAGGAGAAGGACATCACAGAAAAAAAGTCTTGTAATTCTTCCTTCTACAATTCTAAACACCAAATTTTAAGACAGAAATCCAGATAATGCCCATTGTCACCTACATCCACAGTCTGCATGAGGGCCAAGGCCATAGATAGGCTATCCCCACAGAATGCATCACTCCATGGCTATCTACTCACTGATAAAGATGAATGGACCCCTAGTGTGTGCCAGACCTTGTTTAACTCACTATATGTGAAGAGAAAGAGGGCAGACACCTACCTCAGGAGAGTCTGAAGCCTAGGAGGAAGCAACCATCCTGAGAACTGAGTCAAAAGAATAACGATTATAGCCAGGTATTCACAGAGATGCTCCATGCTACAGGACATACTGGGGGTAAACTATCCCACTTGACCTCCAGCAATCCTGTGATCTGAATTGTTAACACAAGGAAGCTGAGTCCTAAGAGATGTTATTCAATTTGCCCAACATAAGAAACATGTGAAAACTTTAAGCTAGAATTCAAATTTGCATCCTTGCTTACGTTTTCCAAACAAAAGACTTCCTAGTAGTAGTGTTGTCTAATCTGACCAATCAGGAATAATGGTACAAATTCAAGTCAAAGACATTTAAATTTTATCAGTTAGCACCAAAATCCATCTTTGTCCTTTTGGTCCTGGATCTGCAGAGGCAAAATAATTTCATTCGGTTGTTCATTGTACCAGAATTTCTGAATCAAGATGAGCTGCTGCCAGAACCCAAAGTGCCTTCATCCAGTTTGCCAGAACATCCTGGGTTTGGGTCATTTCACAGTACAGTGCTGTGTCCTGGTTGCATGCTGTCAATCACACAGTTGTGATATCTTTTCCTCTCAGTGACTTTGCTCCTATTTGGTTTGTACACATCAGATAGTTTCACTGTGATTCACTATCTCCCCCTGTGTTGGCAAAGCAAATGTCTCACTGTAGTTCTGGTCTCTTGTCAATCACAATCAATTCCTCAGCTAGCTAACCAGAACCACAGATTCTTAATTTGAAACATCACTTTAAGGTACCAATAGAATCTTTACTTTCCTCTGAATCTTCAAAAGTCAGGCCTTTCTCTCTGCATTATCTTTCAAGCTCCCATAAAACATCCCAGTGAGCTCTGGACACTTCAATAGCTTCTTTACCCCAAAGTCCCAAACTCCTATAAAACTTCTCAAAACAACATGGCCAAGGCTGTCACATGGCAATATCATATTCCTGGTGCTAATTTTCTGTCTTAGTTGAGGTTCTATTTCTGTGATGAAACATCATGACCAAATGCAACTCGGGGAGAAAAGACTTTAATTCAGCTTACAGTTCCACATCACAGTCCATCACTGAAGGAAGTCAGGGCAAGGACTCAAGGCAGGAAACGGGAGTTGAGAACCAGAGCAGAGGCCACAAGGGGCTGCATACCGACTTGCTTCTCGTGGCTTGCTCTATTAGTGGCCATTTAAAAAAAATGGGTTCTGGGGATCCAGACTCCAGTCTTCTCATGAATACTGTAAAAGTTTTGCTTGATTAGCTGCCTCACAAAGAAGCATTTCTTCTCTGTCAAGCTGACATCCTCTAGCCATGAACAAAAATATGGAAGTTACAATAATGTACATAAGCCACTGAGAAGAGATGAATTCTGTATGTCTTGATTTCTGTCAAATAATCATATTCCTTGTGTTTATTTTCATATTAATGTGATGGAATTACCCTAGCAAAACCTAATTAAGGGAGAAAGGGTTTCACAGTTCAAGGTTCTATCCATCATGACAGGGAAGCCGGTGACAGAGCTTCAGGTAGCTAGTTCCATTGCATCCACTGTCAACAGCAGAGTAGTAAATGCATACTCATGCTCAGTTGAATGTCTCTACTTTTATATGGCACAGGACCCCTGTTCTGAAAAAGCTCACACCCACAATCAATATAACCATGTTAATCTTCAAGGCATGCTCAAAGGCCCTTCTCTTAGGTGATTCCAGATTCTGTTAAATTGACAGTTAACACTAACAATCACAATATGACATAGACTCAAGCCTGTATCAAACATGAATGAAAAGAAATATTTCCAACAATTAAATATATGATCTACAAGTACATTCTTTATAAATTGTAAAATGGATGTTAATAAAGTTACAAAGCAAGAGAGTAAAAATTCATGTATTATATGTTTAAAATAGATGTTGTAACCCCGTGTACAGAGTACCTTATTGTATTATACCACCCTGTCAATAAAGACATTTTCAAAGTCTGTTTATTATTTTATATATGTCTCAGTGGGCATTACTATCATTGTGATAAAATATTATAAAAACACCAGATTAAGGAAAAAAGCATTTATTGGGGCTTACAGTTTAATGGTATAGTCCATCATAATGAGGAAGCCATGGTGTCAGAACCTTGAGGCAACTGTTCTCATTGTATCCGTAGTCTAGAGGCAGGCAGAGCGGGGTGAATATTAGTCTCAACACTCTTTCTCGTTTTATTTGGATGAATCTTTCCACTTTAATTGCCCTAATTTAAGCAAACACTCACAGTCATATACAAATACTATCATGGTGATTATTTACTCTGTCTAGTAACAATCAATATTAACCACCACATCTCTATTCCTTGTCAGTCGGACACCAAAACACACCATGTTGAAGCCATAACCTTTCTCTTTGCTCTCATAGGCCCAGGCCTACCTCCTAGAACAAAATGCATTCACTGCAACTTTAAAACTCCCTACACTAATGACGTTTAAAGGGCAAAAATTGAAATTTCATTGGAGAACACAAGGCAATCTTATAACGTTGAGCTCATATAAAATAAAATAATAAAATAAAATAAATTGCAGACTTTTTCTGTTCAGTGATATAAACCAGTTGCACCATTCCAAAAAGGGAAACAGGGACAAAGCAAGTGCTCATCAAACTAAAGCTACACAAAAACCCAGCAGGAAACATATCAAACACTGAAGTTCCATGTCAGATGCCTGGGATCCACAGTGGAAGGCATCTGGACGTCAATGTGCTAGGCTAGCACTGCCTCTCCAGCTCAGCTGTTTGCAGTACACAAGGCCAGCTCTGTTCATCTGCCGTCAGCTTTTTTTCACTGGATGTCCTGTGATCTAAGCATCTCCAACACCCTGGGCTCTCCGTTATCTACCATTACAACAGTGTTCTCTCAAAGCATTTTGTCTGGGAACTTTGTCCTTGTCACACAACTCCTGACCTCTGTGGCTTTACAGAATGATGACATAAAACTCCATGATTCCTTCAATCACGTGTATTCCGTGCATAGATAACCAGTACCACATGGATAACACTGCCTAGATCTGCTGCTTGGGGTGAGACACAGACTCCTTGGACCACGGCTATAGTTGCCTCTGTATGCTTACTTGGTTAAATATGCTAAATCATTTCCTAGGCAAATTTTTGTTGTTTTGCTTGTTTGCTGTTTTTTTTCCAGGAGAAGCAAAAAACATTATCAACACATTCTCAATTGTCTCCCTCGTTTCACATAAGTTTGCACTTTTAAAAGTTGAAGCATTTGAGGGCTGGATGTCTTGACCTCACAACGCCTTTCCTATGATTGCAGTGCCGAATAGAATAATCACCTCAACACTTGACACTTCTTTTTCAGCATTAGCTAAAACTTTAAAATTTAAACCTATTTCCCTTAATGAACTACACTCTTTTATATCTTTCTGCCCAATACTGAGCTCTTTCCATTGGATATAGAATCATATATAATCGTGTGTGTGCGTGCGTGTGTGTGTGTGTGTGTGTGTGTGTGTGTGTGTGTGTGTGTGTGATCAATATATATTTGATTATATAGTTAGCCTCTAGTCCAGTTCTGAATACACTCTTTGTTCCCTTATAAAGCCATGGGCTACTATCAGCATCTCGCTCAGCATTCTGATCTTTCATACTCCTACCATATAGTCCACTAAACTCTCATCACACTATGGAAGGACCTTTCTAGCACAAATTATTACACATTCCTTCAACATTCCTCCTGCAAACTAACTTCAAATGTTTATGAACCACATGATGAAGTTGATCCCACAAACATCCTATTCTTGGTATCGATTTCTGTGATAAAATTCCCTTTGAAAGAGCAACTTAAGGGACAGAAGGTTTGTTCCAGTTCACAATTTGAGGACACAGCCCACTGTAATGGGAGACTCTTGGTGGGAGGAACCTGTGGTCCCTAGCCCTATTTTACCCTCAGTGAGGAAAAAGAGGGTATGCTCTCCATCTCATTTTCGTTTATTTTCCAACCTCCAATAGTTTGGTCTAGATAAACCTTCACAGACATGCTCAAAGGCTACCTGAATCTACATAATCCTTCAAGGATACGCCCAGAGATGTATCAACTACATGAGTCTAGGTCCTGACAAACTGATCATCAGTATCAGCCAACAACAGTGTAGAATGCAAAAATCACCTCACTTAGATTAGCTTATTAATTGAATTGTCCCTCTGTCCTCTTACCATACTAGCCTCTGTGGGAAAAGTCATTTGGGTCACAATATAGGAAAGAGAAATTTTACTTGCTGGCTGACATTATTATTCTAATTCCTGAACTGGTAGAATGAGTTTCAACATTTCGACTCACTGTTATAAATTTTTGAAACAGACCATGAAGTAATAAAACTATGCGCCTTAGTTCTTATATTGACCTTTATTAAGATCTTTACAAGAATAGCAGGGAAATGCTTCAGGTATATCAACTAGAAGTTTCCTTCTAACTAAGCCAAAGAAAGTCTGGCTAGTCTTCCTTCTGTAGAACAAATTCTCGTGCTCTTCCCTAGCCTCCCACCAAAGGGAGTTAGCCAATGGCACAACTCACGGATTACTCTTTCTGGTTATTTGTGTCAACTTTCTCTTGTGTGTTTTATTTTTATTATATTACTATTAGCATAATAGTAGACATGTTCTTTTCAGTCCAGTGAGAAACTGTATATGTGTAGTGTATATTTTCACCTTAATGTGATGTTGATTTTATTTAATTAAATTCTCACTATGTTTTTAGATAATTTCATTGTTGTAACTAAAAAATTGTAAACATTCTACGATTTTCACCTTCTTATTTTTGATATGTTCCCTCTAAGTTTTATTGTTACCCCTAAATGCTTTAACATCACATTTTCCATTTGTACTAAAAAATCTTAAAATGTTACAGAAAAGAACAGTCTCCTAATTAGTACTTACTGTTTGCTTGGCATGCCAGACAATTGGAATCTTCCACATAGATTTGCAATCCTGAGCATGGTACAGAGCTTCAGATGCCCAGAGCTACAAAGAGATCTAGTCATCATGTGCTGCAAGTTTACAGCTGTTACATAGTAAGGCTCAGTTGAGAACTAAGGAGAGGACTCACAAAGCCCACAGCATGAATGCTAATTCCCTCTATTCTGTTTTTCCATGCAATAAATTATTCAGTACACTTAGAGTTGACACTGCTCCCAGCTCTTTTCTCTGAGTTGATGTCTACCTGTTAGCAGTGACAGAGAAGAAGCCTTGGTGTCACACTCTCAATTGCCTCAGGAGATCTCCTAGTCTTTTACAAACCTCAACTCATGGAAAACAGTATCTTTGGCTTCAACACATATAGGAATTTTAAGACAGAACAGTGTGAAAGCCAAGATGGCATTTTAAAATATGTTTAGTATTTCTTTTAACCGTGAAGGTTAAAAAAATGTGCATAGGGAAAGATATATACTCAGGAGCACAGCTTTGGGCGTATACAAGAGAAAATTACACTTTACTGTTCTCTGATATTTATATACAGGATTTGGGTGACACCAGCCCCTTCAATGTTGCGCATGTCCATGCAAGAGAAAGAGGGAGTGGGAGAGCAAGAAGGAGGAAGAGAGAGAGACAGAGAGAAAGAGAGACAGAGAGACAGAGAGACAGAGACAGAGAGTCAGAGGCAAGAGGAAGACATTAGTTAACATTTTCTATTGCTCTCTAGTTTGTTCCTTGAGACAAGATCTCTCCCTAACTGGGAACCTCTAGTTTTCAGCTAGGCTGGTATCTAGTAAGCTCTGTTGAGACTCCTGTCTCTTCCACTGCCCTACCACTGTTGTCTCAGGTAGTGCAAGGCCTTTCCTGGATTTTTACTGAGCTACTTATCCTCAGAGTGGCTATTCTAACCTTGGAAACCTGTTGAGATTTATGTAGACTTTCATTTGGTTAATTCTGGTACGTGTTTTTCTTTGTCAGTTTTTATAAAAATTTTATAAAAATTAATTTTGAAAAAGATTCTATGATTTCAAGATTTATGATTTCCTCCTTTTTGAGTTAATCCAAGTGACCCTGTAAATTCCTGTACAGAAACTCCACCCTATGGAAAGCTGATTATTATATCTAAATACATGTTAAGATAGAAAGAACAATTATCCATAATGAGATATTCTCTTTTTTTATCTAAAATCACTCCTTCAACACAGTTGCTTGCAGATCTCTGAACTAAGTCTGCCTTCTTTCCAGAAGCCTAACTAAAAAGGTCTAACCTTGCCTTCTCCCTCTTTTTACCTCCCAGTTTTGGATAACACCTGACATCCTAAGTATGCTTTCTAGACATCTGGGCATTCCCAGACTCTGTTTTCCTCTCTTTCTCTCTCTTTTTTGTCCCTCTGTGTATCTTTCTCTGAAGAGTCCCTCCCTGACACAGCATCCCTCAGAATTCTTTGCTGAGCTTGCCTGCTTTCTGGACTTCTAACTCAAACAGCATGGAGTTCTGTCTTCCTCTCATCTATCTCTCTCCTCCAGGCAGCATAGAGTCACAACATGTCTCCTTCTTCTTCTTCTTTTTCTTCTTCTTCTTCTTCTTCTTCTTCTTCTTCTTCTTCTTCTTCTTCTTCTTCTTCTTCTTCTTCT
>JANHMN010000008.1:5296729-5339619 GCA_030674055.1 Rhabdomys pumilio
AGAAAAGGAGAAGGAGAAGGAGAAAAGGAGAAGGAGAAGGAGAAAAGGAGAAGGAGAAGGAGAAAAGGAGAAGGAGAAGGAGAAAAGAAGACTATTTCAGACTGTGGTTTGGGAATTCCATTGCTAGACATAAGTAGAGGAGAAATGCATGTATATACTCACAAAAGTTACTTGAGCAAGAATATTCATAGAAACGTTTTGAAATTCTCAAAGCTGGAAACAGTATATACCAGCAGACCTAGCAAGAGTAATAATAAAATTGACAGGTGGTCACGTGGTAAACATCTTTGCAATGAGAGTGAGCAAAGGGTAGCTACAAGAAACAATGATAACCCATATCTCAAGCATACAACAGTAAGGAGGAGATTCATGGTAAAGTATTGGCTTAGTGTGTACTAGGCCTTGTTTTTCATCCCCAACACAAATAAGAAAATAATATGAAGAGTTATAAGGCAAAGTTCATATAAAATAAATAAATAAAATATAAGATGGCCAAGAGGGAAATGTGAAAACCAAAGTTCTAATGATCCTGGAAGAAAACAAATTCTTCATACCCTTGACATGAGCAGAGAGTTTTTAATAACACAAAGGACTATCAGGTTTAATTCACCCATTTCAGAAAAAAATAAAGGTTATATGTTAGAAACGATAAAAGTTTTGTTTACCAATGGTACTATGAAGAAAAAAGACAAGCTAGCAATTGAGACAAGAATGCTAAATTCTGAAAAATGACTCATACTGTAAATGTGTTATGAATGCTTAAAAACTGGTAATATGGCCGAAAAGCTTCTACCAGATACACTTACTTCATGCAGAAGTGGTAGAGAAAATACAATAGCCCCAAGGTCATGCTCTACTTCCTTGCAGCCTGAGAACATGCCTTTGCTCTTTGATTAGGCAGTGTGGGAGACTTGATTTTAAAGATAGGGGGAATTCAGTGGGAGGAAGATGCTAGAAACAGAACTCAACTCCACCATGACAAGGACAGATTCTTCCATGAATCTGAATGAACATGCAAGACCTTACAATCCAAATTAAAATGCAGTGGGGACATCTTCCTGTCCAGCAGAGAGAGAGAGCCAGATGGCTGGCACTCAGAACACAGATTGATGCATTTATGTTGTATTACTGAATGAACATGTTATGTTATGCTGAAGTACAACATTGTTGTAACCAGTTAAACTGAATACTTAACTAAGATTTGGTCATTTTACTCAATATTCATCAGTAAACTATAAAATAAGAGGAAAACATTTTTAATGCTGGTTTGGAACGAACTTTTGATTTTCAATAAAAATGAGATTGTGGGCCAGGGAAATGCACTTGTTGTCAATTATGAGGACTCTAGCTCAGGTCCTGAGAGGCTGTGTAAATGCTGGAGAGGTTTGGTGGCAGCCTGTGATGCCAGCACTGGGGAGGCAGAAAGGAGGACCTGTAGACTGGCCAGAAGTGGTGAGCTCTGACTCATAAACAAAGTGGAAAATGATTATTAACTTTAGACCTCATGTATAGCCAAACATGAGCACCCGCATGGGAATATTTACACACACACACACACACACACACACACACACACACACACACAGAGAGAGAGAGAGAGAGAGAGAGAGAGAGAGAGAGAGAGAATATGAGCTCATCAATCTAGAACAATCCAGATCAATCCAGATCAATCCAGTGTAGATGTATGAAACTTTCCAGAGGAAAAGATTCATTCCTGTTGGCCACCTGGATTGCACCTCTCTTACTGACTCCTGTCATTGTTGATGTGAAACTGCAAACTACTTATATAGCCACCTGTCTAATCAACACACATGCTTCTCTCTTTGGACGACCGTTCCAGAGTTGAAAATGTGAATGCTAGTTGTCTTGCTGATTATATAAGGTACAATGGATACAGATAGACTTCTACTTGGCTGTCTTCCTCTACTCCTCTCACCACAGAGGGCTGTACCCTCCACAGAGCAGGCTATGGAACACAGACACAGCACTGCCGGTACTGAAGAGTCATTCAGAGTCATTCTTCCTTCCCCTCACGATTCTCTCACATCCTGTGTCCTGTAACATAGCCTCTGATCCCACATCCCATCTCCTGTTGTTTTTCTGTTCTTAGGCTATGGGAACTTATGAGAAGACATGGATCTGTTTGTCATCCACAATGATATCTTGAACAAGGTCAGCTGTCAGAATTCAGGTGAGTGTTCAGTGGATCCTTGACAGGTAAGCTGCTCTGCGCTTGGATTGGGCAGCTTCTGATCACCTCATGGTCTCACTCTCTTTTGTTGCTGAGTTTTGCTTTGCTGTCACTCAAGCAGTAGAGGGATCCAAATCTCCCACGGCCGTGAAACACCCTCATTTGCCATTGCATCAGCAGACCTCTCCAGAGAATGGTTCGGTTCTAGATAGCCAGCTGTAAGAGGAAACATCATTCTTTGGACATGTGTATGTTTTGCTAGAGTTAGAAAAGCTGAAGAGTTTTCATCATTTATCTCCATTTATCAAAGTATTACAACTCAGCGAACCTTAAACCATTTTCATCTGTGAGCCTGCCTTGCTATACAGAAACTGAGTGAGTATATTGATGTCTTTGGGATAAGTGTGCAAAAGTATAAAAAGGCTCATTGGCTTTATATGCAAGATGTTATTGATTACTGTCTATGAAAACAAACAAAGGCCACATTGTAGTAGATGTTTTATAGCATATAAGAATTCATTTATATACACCTACATATGCATATATGCATTATATTTTTCTATAAGGGTCCATATATGTTCATAGATGTGAATATACACAGATTCACCTTGATTAATGTTGGGGTTATATTCCAATAAACACACAATGAATTAAAAAAACATAAGTCAAAATGATGTTTAATATTCCTGGTTTAAAGAGCATGACAGTTTGGCAGCACGGTACACTGAAGAGTATTTGTGAGCTCACAGCTGTGAAGGAGCTCCCACTGCTCCACAGAGAATGTGTGCAATAGAATGACCTTCTATTATTGGTCGGGGAAGAGATTAAAATGCACAATTGGAACTATGTTCTGAGTGAGTGTGAACACATGTTAACCATTGCAAACCTGAAAGATTGTAAGAAGAACCATCCTAACTCGGGTGTTGTTTTTATATAAAATCTCAAACATTAGTTGAACTGCTTGGCAAAGAAGCTGCCAGCACGTCCGTTGCCATCTTATTTTCAGCTATTTCTGCATTATTCTGTGAAAATCTGACTATATATTTATATTTCATGATGATTTCCTTTTTCTTAAAAGTACCATTATTACATCTATAAAGAAATGTTTAAGATATAAGTAAATGGTATTTGATTCAATCAGTATAAAAATGATGAAAATAATTAAAGGAATTAATTTTCCCAGTAATTATTCAGGTACAGGTTGACTTGGATAGGGTTTTGGTGTATTTGCACCTGTAGTGAAGATGACCAGCTTTGTACCCAGTGAACACTAGTTATTCAACAGAGAGAGTAAAGGCAGCATGGAGCCTCCTTCCTGTGCAATTCCCAGACGCAACCTGTGAGGAAGGCAATTGCTGATGACACTCCCTCTCTTCTAACAGCACAATCTTAGCTTGAGCAAAATATGGATATGGTGAGATACCACATTAACCAGGTCAAGGAAGCCCCCTCCTTCCTTACATGTGTCTGAGTCAGAGATAGAGAAAGTGCCGTCATCATGACCCATTTATGGAATACCTCATTGATCTTTGTCCTGGAAAGAATGATTCATGCATTGATTTAAAACAATAAAAGAGTTGCTAGCTGGTGGATACCAGACATTTTAAAGAGCTGATAGTTATAAAATGAGGTCAAGCTATAGAACTTTCTCAGAACAGTGTGTAGTCTGTACTGAATTCTATGAACAAATGCAAATATTTAATATTAATATTTGCAGAATAGACATAATACCAAAAAAAAAATATGAGTATTTGTATTTTCAAATTTTGTATGATTAAAAAGGTAGAAATGATCGCTTTTCTAACCCAGAGACATTTGAGCCTACTGCACAGCAGATGCACTCTATAGAACAACATGTCAAGGTAAAACTAGGAGCAGCTGTGTCTGGTAGAAAGATGAGGCCCTCCATTACTGATCTCTATGACAAAGAAGATTAACAGGGTGCTTCTGGTCAGGTCACAGGAAGGACATAAGATGATCAGGAAGGTGACCATGAGTGATTCCACTGTCAAGTCCCAAATTAGGACCCTGGAGAGGCTTATATTCATAAGCCCAGAAATCACGGAGAGTTTGTTCCACAGAATTTTGGAGGAAAAGTCAATTAGAATTTTTATAAAGTCAGTTAGAACTTAAATATTTGAAAGTAGCACTACATAATAGCAAATTCACTATTAACAATTCTTAACGTATTTAGCATATGCTCTCTAAATCAATTACAAAATTTATTGACAAGTGAGCATACATAAAATATAGGATTTTCCCCCAAAATAAAGCCTACCTGTGATCGAGTATACCTCCTGTACATTTACTATACAATGCACAGAATAAAATCTAATGGTCTGATACAAACGTAAGTCACGTAAAATGTCAAACTTCTTTAGCCTCTATCCTACAAATATTTCTGGAAAGAAGCAAGAATAAATATAACCAATACTACAAATGTTATTGCTCAGACACATAAATTTCTTCATTACGTGATTGACAGAGCATGCCCTCTCATTTCCAAATTCACTTTATCCTGTTATTTGAACTAAACAAATCTTAGGTTCATACTTTCATTTCTTTAAATGTTAATAATACTACACCTCCATAGAATGCAATAAGGATTAGTACACTGTATTTAGGAAAATAATATTGTGGTTAGTTAAAATAATAGTCTACAGAAATTCAAGTAAGCACATGTTTCAAAAACCTACCTTAATTTCAATATGACAATTCACAAACCATATGTTCACTATAGGAAAGCATAAGGCATGAGACATACATAAACTCGCACTCAAAGCTTTTTATTATATTTGCAGTATTTTATATGTAAATTTGTTTCCCCAGTTATTTAGTTATCTGTTTATTATCTCATTTATTTATATATTTATTTATTTATTTATTTATCTGTTTATTATCTGTTTATTTATTTCTCTGTCTTGAGAACCAGAGACAGCTACTGCTTCTGGAGCTATAGACTTGGAATTCCTGGCACGCAAGTTAGATCTGCCTCTGAGTCTTTGCTACTACTAACCTAATAAGTCAATATTTAGTAGAGTCTTCTGCTCCTGAAAGCGGGTGACACTGAAGGTGTTGACTAGTGTTACACTCGTTCAGTGAACTTAGGATGTCAGAGCCCTCACTTCCAGCAGTGGTTCATGCTAGTGGCAGTTAGTCAGGGCCACTGTGATGGAGCTCTCAAACATCATTCCTGAACACTTGATTTGCTTTCTTGAGTTCTTCTAACACCTCTAGTTTCTTAAAGATTTTACCTTTGCACACAGAGTTCACTGTCATCTTTTCTGCTTCTCAGCAATTATTTTGCCTCTGAAAACATCTGTGAAACCCTGGCTTGAGTCTCTCATTTGGCCTCACTTACCTCTTGCTTCTAATATTGCCTCTATCACTGATAAAGATGGCAGAAGAACACCATCACCACTGCTCCTTCCTTGTGTCACTAGGTTACCCCATGAATCAGACCACACCTAGATGCCATTGAGAAGAAAGTCTTTACTGAAGTGTAGTGCTTCAAAACCAGATAAAAGAGCTCTCTTATGCTACCTGAGGTGTGGGTGAGGTGACCTGATAGTGGGCATCTTACAGTGAGCACCCGTAACAACTGCATGTAAGTGCCAATCAGGTTTCCACGGGGATAACTTGCATGACTCTTCATGTAAATGAAGAAGTGCAAATGTTATTGAGAATGGTCTTGCTTAAAGGCCAGTTAGGACTGCTAGAGTGTCTTCCACGTCATTCCAGCTTGTTTCTGAAGAGATGGACTGCTGCGAGATTAGCCTCCTGAAGGAGTCAGGAGCTCTTTGCTTAACTGTTCCAAACTCAAGAATGGCAAGTGTAAGGGATGTGCTATCAAATAGCACAGCCTAGACACAGAAAATATTAAAAGGATGCTACATTAAACAATGAAGAAAATCTAACACAGAAGTAGCCATTTTGACAGCATTAATACTATGTTACAGTATCTCCAGCTGCTTAACAGCTCAATTGTCCCCTCTGGTCCCTGGGGACAGATATGGTCCTCTAGTATATATCATCTTGATCAATAGTTAACACATAAATAATCAAGAACCTGTATCACTCTCCTGTTGGTGTCTTTTCTAAAGAAAATTAAATGTTGGGATCCTTAACACTCAGTCCGGCTGCGTTTCACATGTCCCTTATACTCACTCATTTGACAGTCACATCAGCTATGACAGCTTCACTAACCATCTATGTTAAACGACATTCTGTCATTATTAAAAATACCTAAGAAAATAGACTGATAAAGAAAAAGACTGAGTTGGCTTCCAGTTTCCATGGTGCCACTCTACCATTGGGCAGCTGTGTTATTTGGGGCCAGTGCCAGTGTAGCACATCAGGGCGAGACTGTACAGCAAAGCAAATTTGCCACACAGGACCAGAAGATAAAGTGAGGAAGCAGGGGCTCTAATTCTCATCAAGTACATGCCTCCAACACCATGAAGACAACCCAATAGGCCTCAACTTTGGCTGGTTCCATCATGTTCCAAGATGAAGACCAAGTATTTAACTCAAGGGGGCCTCTGAAGCCATTCAGCATTCACAAGATATAGCATTACCTATGCATCTGATATTCTAGTGCAAATAAATCGCCAGACTAATTCTCTTTCTTGAGCTCTGGACTCTTAATACTTGTGATTTCTCACTTAACAGTTGGCATCATTCTACATCCCCCTGATTGTCATGGTTTAGTACCCTTGTGTTCTACCATTATGCTGATATGACCGGATTCCTCACATCTTATATCCAATCTTTCACTGTGTTTCATCATCTGCTTTATAAGCATAGGTCAAATATATTCACTATGAATTAATACCCACATATTCCATTCAAAATTCTTCATAAAAAATTTGATTTGTAAATATTATAACGTTTGTGAAATGATGTTCTGATATCCATTATTCCTCAAACCCTCAGCCTAAAACTCAGAAAGGACTTTCTGATGTTTGTAAAAGGAAAAGAACTCCTTAATAGGCTCCAAAACAGCCACATGGTTTGGTTTCCAATTCTCTTACCAGGCTCCTATCACAGTTCTTGTCTGCCTCCTGAGGCACTATGGCTCTCTTCTAGCTTTTCAAAAAGCTGTAGTCTCTTCTGTCCCAAGGACTTGCATGAGCTGTGAAGTCTGCCCATGTCTACACGAGAGTGATGAGGATTTATTGACTCTGAACTGAAACATTCTCTCTTGGAGGGAGAGGGGAGGATCACGAGACTCTGAAAGTGACCAACCTCAGGACACTTAGGCAACTCTCTAAACGTTAAGAGATTTGCAAAGACCCTATTCATGATTATAGAAGCAGGCACTTGTGCAGGGAAGATGACCAATCTGCCTGCAAGCTGTGCAGAGAGTCCAGGGATGGAGTCTCTGTGGACCATCACCCAAACTGCAGTGGGTTTCTTTTGAGTGACCAATGTTGTTGTTAATAAACTTGCTGGCTTACTAAGCTAGACTTGGAAAGAATGATTTCTATGGCCTGTCATCAGTGCCTTATCTGGGAGTGAACTAATACTAGTTCATGTGGCCCCAGGAAAAGGTATAAAACATAACTGATAGCTAAACAGAAGTAACAGAACCAAGATGAGCTGAGGTCAAGCAATTGCATTGCTTCCACCATAGATTATGAGCTATACCACTGAGGTTGATCTGTGTTGGACCATCTGCAAAGACAAACCTAATATGGCTACCTTTTGTCATGTGGTACCAAATAACATACCCCATTTTCTTAGTGGTGGTTGCATGTCTTATGGGTGACAGGACAGGCACCCAAGGCCAACCTTTCAAAGTAGAGCATCTGAGAAGGAAAGCCTAGGGTGAATGTTTTCTTTTACATGTTGCGGAGTGACATGACTTCTTGTTTAAGTGGGGCTGCCATGTGTGTGTGGACATGTACTTCAAATGACCAAGGAGCTAGAGAATATGTTGCAATCGCTAAATGTAGCACAGAAGGGGGTGGGATCATAGACAGGCTGTGGTGACAGTTGTGTGGCCTTTGTTGTGGGCAATAAGACATGCAACTGAGGCTTGGCTCTGTTCCCAGAAAGAAATTGCCTGCCTGCATAAGGGAGGAATTACAACGGGGAAAGGACATACAGATGCTGCTCTGTGCCTTAGCCCCTGATTTGGCAAGAAATGTGGAAAAAGAGGAAGATGAGATGGATGCTCTGGCTTGTTGTGTTCTTACAGTTGGCAGGGCATAAGGGAAAAAGAGTGAAAATTAGATTTGTGCCTAAGAGCCCTTCCTGGGATCCAAAACTGTGGTACCCATGGGAAGCATTGGAGAGTCTGGAGGAAGAGAACTTGAAGTGAAAGAAGATACCCCCTCAGGCCTGACCTCTACCACAAATGGGAAAATCCACAACTCAGCCTGCAGCCAGAGGTCTTAAGAGCAGGCTGATGTAAGAAACTATGTGAGCCAGGGAATACTCAGCACCTGAACTGCTTGAGTTCGAAAGGCTTTAAATGGAGGAATGAAAGCCAGTCCCAGTGTGGGTCATGAAGCTGTGGGATATGGGCATGGATGTGATCCATCTAAATGCACTAGAAGTCGAAAACTGAGGACTCTAACTCCCTGTGCTTCACCAAGCCAGGGCTTTATGGCCTGAGCCAATGGGAAACAATGTGTAGGGGATTTCTCATATGACCCAATAATAGATACATAGTTATGCCAGCTCAGGTCCCCAGGGATAACAGGAACTGAAGGACAATAGAAAAGGATGACTATTACTCAGGAGGAGAGTCAAAAAACAAAACAACAACAACAAAAAAAAAAGCGGGGGGGGGGGGGGGGGGAGCAGACACAGCAGGTCCTTCCTGTGTGGGAGGATTTGTGTCAAGCCAGAGTTTCTTAGAAGAAAAACCAGAGGAATGAAGAATGCTGCACTCGAATCTTTGAGGCAAAAGTGTCCAGCCTCTTGGCTTCTTGAGGCTGTATTGTATGAGGAAGAATTTGCTTGGGGCAATGTCTTAGTAAATTCTATTGCTATGAAGAGACACCATGACTATGACAAGTCTTATAGAGAAAGATATTTAATTGGGACTGGCTTACAGATTCAGAGGTTTAGTCCGTTGTCATTATGGTAGGAAATATGATGGCACACGGGTGGACATGGTGCTGGAGGAACTGAGATATTTTGATATTTTAAATTTTTTCAGTAGTCATAATAATCACTTCAACATTTGTTCAATGCTTTGTCTAAACCTCTTGATTTAGTTGTGCCTTTTAATGACACCAAAAAAGTTATTTTTGAAGATTTATTTTACATGTATGAGCATATTACCTGCCTCTGTGTGTGTGTGTGTGTGTGTGTGTGTGTGTGTGTGTGTGTGTACCACACACAAGCTTGGTGCCTATGGAGGCCAAGAGGGCGTTGAGTTCCCTAGAACGGGGTTATGGATGATTGTAAACTTCCATGTGTGTATCATGGTCAAATCCATGTCCCCTTCAAGAGCACCAAGTACTCTTAACAGCTGAGGCTCAGAATTCCTTTCTGCAGTAGCCTGTTGCTCTTTCCAGCGCTCTCACAGCGTTGTGCAGTGAACTGTGCTATAGCATCCATGTTATCATCCGTCGACAAAGTATAAGATCAACCGCAAGTTAGTAGCGCTATTCTTCAAAAATATTTTTATTATTTTCTAATTTCTTCAGTTTGGCTGGCTATACTCTGGGAAGAGAAAATGATTTAATATACACCTACTCCTCATTTTCAGGCCATATTATATCTCCCACAATTCCCATACACTTTTAATAAACTCACCAAAAGTCAGTGGGTTGGGCTTTGTTGCTAAAATGCCTGCTACCGCATCACTAACATTTAATATAGAATGCACCTGAGCTCTGACTTTAGATTTGTTGTTGTTGTTGTTGTTTTGAAGACAGACTTTTTGTCTTCCTGACATAATCCTTGATCCATATCAGATATATAAACATAATTTTACATATATTTCTTTTCAAATTAAAGCCTTTTAAACTTTGCACAAATTCTCTGCAAGCTAAGCAGGGTGTTACACTATTCGCTTCAACAGAACATTTGTCATTGAACAATATTCCTTCACCCGTAATTATTTTTTCTTTTTGGAGTTCATTTTTCTTTTGAGACTGTAGAGGCCACACAGGAATGTAAAAACAACAATAATAGAGAGAATACATTTATTTTATTATGAAGAGTCATTGGCAGAAAAATAGAAAGCAAAGTATGGGTTCTTCTACATTTCTTCTTGAATATCAGAGTGAGGATCCGTTGTAAAGCACGGCGAGCAATGGGTGAGGCATATAAAGCCATGAAAATACCTTATTGTCTGACTAAGAATGCTTACCTGACTCCTAGATAATAGTAAATTCATTTTTATTGTAAACCTAAGATCCAAACACCCTATCTTTAAGGTTGTATAAGAAGTAACCATAGTGAATTTCAGGTCAGGACCAGTCTGCCCCCCACCACCCAAAATAAACTAAAGGATTATTCTAGCATTATTTTCTCAAAGGCATACATGTTTTCTTTTGGTTTCTCAGAAACAACAGAGCTAATGTGTACATAATAAGCACTTTCTTTTTGACAATGTAGCTATCTTATTTATAACTTTCAATAGGCCACACTGTAGGTATTATTAATCCCTATTTATAGATGATAAATATAAAGCTATAATTTGCAAAATGTTAAAGAAGCACATGGGCTTTGGGACTTTAGTTCATATCACAATAGTCAGCCAATGAATGGAGCCACGCAATCACTTCTTCAAAAGGTTTAAGTCTCATTTCTCTGGCATTAATTAGGGTCCTGCTAAAGAGTGGGAGTACCAGTATCAGCTCTCTGATCCTCCAGTTCTTCTTCTTTTTTTATCTTATTGAAATTTGTGTTACCTGGCTGGGTTAATTGTATTGACTAATAAATATTGAGTAAATGCTGAGGATATATTTAGATTTGGGGGATGCTTATACCCCAATTGTCAGCAAGTAGACAGCTTGTTTTCCTAAATGCTGTTCAGTGAATGAATAACATTGAGTTTCATGAATCTGACGGAACTTCTAGGAAAACCAAAATGGAAACGTGGCAAAAAATAAACCCTAAAGTTATGAAAAGCACAGCAACAAGAAAACAACAACAGGAAATTGTTAAATTCACAACCTGGAACTAAGCAAAGCATCTTCCAGGTTTGCGGACTTGGTCACAGAGGGTTGAAATTGACTGAGATCCATACTGGGAGACGACATACTGCAATAATTGTGTGTTTGAGTGAGATAAATTGGTTATGGAAGGAAGATTTATATGTTATTATTAATAAAACTGATCTTTGATTGGCTCTGAAGATGTTGACAGATTGCTTGTGTTTCATATGAGTTCATAGATATTACTTCCTAAAATATATAACTTGAAAGAGCAGGATACTGGATAGAAGACAGGGTACAAACAGAATATAATTTTGTGTCATGCAGTGCTTTACCTCTCAGACCAACTTGACACTTATTCACCTGTCACTCAACATTCTGTTTGTGTTTCACTCCATTAAGGGCTCGTAATTTTTATATTGTAAATAAAGGACCAAACCTTGAAGAGATAGAGTAAATAAAGTTATACAAAGAGCATATGATAAAATCAGAAATGCGAAGCTGTTCTGTTGACCCTCTAACCTTCTCAATTTACAGAACAGTTAAACTCTTCAACTTTCAGCTTCAAATCCATGAATTTCTGGTTCAAGGGTTGGAACCAGAGATTTATTAATAATTTTTAAGTTAATATACAAAGCAATAGATATGATTGTGGAAATTTCTTAGGTATGTAGCATATTTTGTTCAAATTCATCATGCTCTGAACTCCTTTGGACCTCTTGTTTATCCCTTTCCTCCCTGAAATTATCATCTGTTATGAAATATAATGGCTCATGATGGAGGTGGGAATACCTGGTGGGCCCCCTGAGCAATGAGACAGACTTACCTGGTATAAAGGAGGTTTACCTGGGGGAAGAGGAGGGAGTGAGGGCCTACAGAAAGAGTAGAAGCATACCTCAAGAGCAGAGCCATGACGGAAGAGAAGCAAGATAGAGAAGGACCAAAATGGAAGAGAGAGACTAGTTGGGAACATGTGAGAACAGAGAAAAAGAAAAAGAGAGAGAGCTGGAGTGGTGAGCAGCCTTTTAATATCCCACTACATCAGGCAGTGGCAAGTGTTAGTGACAGAAGATGATGTAATTCCTTGCTATGTCCCTACACTTTTGTGTCACACATATTCCAAATTCATGATATCTTAATTCAAAGGGAATTAATCCAAATATTAAATGTTTCAAGCACTACACAAAAAATTTACATGTACGTTTAATTTAACATTGGGATTTTTGATGAAGTAAGTTTTTTTAAGTGAATAAGGGCAAAAAGAAAAAAAAGAAGAAATTAAAGAGAGGGAAAAATAAAAAGTTAGAAAGAACTTTTTATGTTTATTGTTTTACTTGTTCCTTACTATTTGCATCTGTTGTATTGCTAGTTCCTCAACCTAGAACTGACCTTAATACATGCATGTTCAAAATGGTATAAAAGCAAAAGGGAGGAGGGTGGATGAGATAGGGGTTTCTAGGGAGGGAAAATGGGGAAAGGGGATGACATCTGAAATGTAAATAAATAAAATATCCAATAAAAAAGTTAGAAAGAGAGAGAGAGGGAGAGAGAGAGAAGGTAGAAAGAAAAATGGTAGGAAGAAAGAAAGCAAGAAAGAAAGAAAAGAAAGAGAGAAAGAAAGAGAGAAGGAAAGAAGGGAAAAAGGATGAAAGTAAGAAGGGGACAGAGGATGAAGAAAGGGGAAGGCAAGGAAGGACAGAAGGATTAGAAAGAAAGAAGAAAATAAAAAGAAAAAGAATGAGAGAAAAAGAAGAAAGAAAAGTGAACGAGAAAGGGAATGGAAGACTGAAAGATGAGGAATACAAAAGCAAAGCTCTGTTCTAAGTTAAAGTGCAATAGTCAGAGCAGGGTTTCCCATGGTCTACAGGTCTTGGCCACCAAGCAGTATCAGACATGGGTTCCATCTCATATAGTATGCCTTAAATTCAACCAAAAAGTGGTTGGTTACATGTATAACATTTGTACCATTGCACCCATAGGTTTTATGTGTAGGTTACTATTGTAAGCTATGGGTTTTGTAACTGGGTGATATTGATGATTACATTTTTTGTTTGGTAGCCTGGTAAGTACCTTCTAGTACCATGAATGCTAGGCAGTATGAGTGAAGCTTATAGTTGGACACCAGCTCAGCTTCTATGAATTCCATGACATAAGTAATTATTTTCTTCAGCAATATGGGCTTACCCTCAGGTTAATCAATAGGGTTGTCTATAGCCTGTGATATTTGGAGATTTATAGGACTCCTTTGTTCAATGACTCAATAAGATATAATCCATTCCAGGTACTGGAACTCCAGTGTACCGAGTATGGTGGCATGAAAATCTAGCTGGGGCATAGTCTACTTTATTGTTTGGTTAATCCATTCTAATTATTTTTATAAATATATTTTAGAAAGTTTTTACAGTAGCAGATTTTCATATTGTTTATCAAAAGGCCTTGAAGTGTCAGTTATCCCTCCCCATATTCTCTACTTTCTTTACTTGTCTCTCATATGGTCCTTCCCATTTAACTCTGCTATTGTAGTTTTGCCTTTAACTCTTTATGACATCCTATTTCCCCTTCACTGAAATACCACCCCCCCCCAGTCTCTTGACAGTTACTTAATGTTGTGGTGCATTCACCAGAGAAGACTGCTCACACATGGATGTAAGCAAATATACAATGTTATTTGATTGCACTTGGTGTTTGGGATACCAGTGTAGCTCAAACCCTTTCTCAGGGTGACCTTTAAACCCAAAAACCATGTCCTGGATTAATATAATTCATTGAACGAGATCAGTTGCCAGAAGCAGAACAAACGAAGTCAAAAAAAAAAAAAAAAAAAAAAACAAGGTTAGTAGAATTAGAGACTTTACCATAACTATGAACTTTTATGGATTAGGTCTTTGCTTTAGTGTTGGCAGATGGTGCTGTCTGTATGTGAGTTTTATGACCCAAATGACACTTTTATCATGGACTCAGGTATGCTAAGGTCTGGAGCCTGCTAAGTCTGGAACTCTATACACTTAACCTCTACATATCGAACGTTTAAAAGTTAAAATACATCCATATTAAAAGAGGAAGCATGAAATGTTTGTCATCTTGGATCTGGGTTACCTCACTCAGGAAGTTTCTAGGTAGTTTCATAATTTACCTGAAATTTTTACAATTTCATTTTTATTAATTGCTGAATAATATTTCATTGCATAAATGCACCATATTTTCACTTACACATTCATCATTTGATAGAAATCTAGGGTGTTTCCCATTTCTGACTGTTATGAGTACAGCATCAATGAATATAGTATCTCTACAGTATCTCTACAGTATACAAAGTCCTTTGAGTGTATGCCCAAGGGTAGTATAGCAAGGTATTGTGGTAGATTAATCTCCAGATTTTTGAACAACCTTTATGTGATTTTCACAGTGATTGGACCAGTTTGCATATCCACCCACCATGGCAATCAACAAGTATCCCCTTTGTGATGGCTATTCTTGAATGTCAACTTGACGGCGTCTGGAATTAACTAAAAACCCAAGTAATTGTGCATACCAGTAAGGGACTATCTTAATTCACTCATATAAAGTGTGAAGACCCACTCTAAATCCAGACCATTTGATAGAGGATAGTGATGGCAATTCTTGGTATATCTGAGATTAACTATAACCCAAGCTGCTAGGTACACCTGTGGAGAGTTCTTAATTAAATCATTTGAACTGGGAAGCCATATATTTCATCCATATTTTTAGAGGTTGGAAGATACACATTTAATCTGGGACATGCCTTCTGGTGTTAACCTGTGTAGAGGACATCGATGAATGACATCCATCTGTATGCTCTTTGCCTGCTTTATCTCACTCTTGATGCCAACTTTGTTCCTTAACTGGCATTAGAGCTACATTTTGGGGACTCTGACATACACTGAAAACCAATGTAATCAGTAACTGGAGAGATCATTGAATTCACCAGAACTGTAGTTGCAGAGCTGTGAGCCACCATGTGGTGCTGAGAATTAAACCTGATGCCTATGGAAGAGCAGCCAGTGCTGTTAACCACTGAGGCCCCCTCTCCACCGCAGGAGAAGTGTCTTTTTACTCGTTTAGTCTTTTAAAACTTGCAAGAACAGGGCTCCAGGCTTTGTGGGTTTGGCATATTAATATTCATCTCTTTTGGCCTTTACGTTAATCAAGCCAATACATAAGAAAGGGTTTGAAATAGTAACTCCACAAATATTAAATGCCGATCATTTTCCTGCAATTTTAAAGTGTGTACATATCATAGACTTTGCTAAAATTAGAAACTCTTTAAACATTTTTTGTGTTAATGATTCTATTTTGAATAGTTTCTTTCTCTGTGTTTACCTTTTCACCCACTGCACCTGTGGAACTCCAGTACCCATGTGGCAACAGTGGGTTTACTCCCTCTGCCTGAAGGTCTGCTGGTAAATCTGAGCCAGCATTGATCCAAATGCCAAGCTAAGATGAGAAACTGATATGGAAGCTGAATTTACAAGAGGGAAGGGAGATGTGTGATCAGGGAAAATAGACTCACTAATTGATTTAAGGCAAACATTGGGTATGATTCTGGTTCATGTACTACTACAATGGGCTTGATTCTGAACCACTTAATAGCATGATGAGTATGGTTCTCAGGTCCTTAATACTATGACCATGGTATTAACTAGTTTCAGTCATACTGCATGCTGAGCTTGCTTAGCACATGATCACTGGTTGGTTTTATTAAAATCACAAATGTTAATTATATGCTATATTTATATACTCCCAAGACATACTTAAGGTCTTGCCTATTGGCTGGAGTAAGCTTCAAGTTATGTACTTCTAAAGAAAGTTCTTTATTTAAAAACCATATAATGTTTACCTGAGTATGTATTTTTTAAATACTATTTATTATTTTTCCTCTATAATATAGCTATGACAAATTCTATGCCTCCACTCCTATGTTCTTCTTTCACTCTCTCTATTTTTCAGCTAGGAATATTTCAGAGAACTAGGGCAGAGCCAAAAGTCGCTGACTTTCCCATGAAGTTCAGTGTTCAGTGGGGAAAGCCAAAGTACAGTTGAGAGCAGCAAAAGATTGTGGTTACCTTGAGCAAACATCAGAAAAATTACTTTTGTTGGGGCTGCTACCAAGAGCATAAGTACCACAGAAATGGTGGTCTCCTGACTCCAGAAAATTTGCAACTTAGTTATCATCAAAGAATAAAAGTATCTCCTTCCATGATACATGAGAATTTGGCTTTGGTTTAGGACTCTCAGATCCCAGCCCTTCAGAACAGAAAGCACAATTTGCAACTGAAGAAAAAAACAAGAAAACTGAGTGCAGAAGGTCACTGAGAACCATCACAAGACCCCAGGAATAACCCAGAAGCTGGCAGTTATAGCCTAGTTCTTTCTCCAGAGGCAGAAGACACTTGCCCCCCATCAGATGTGTTTCCAGATATGGACAACAATGTTGTGGCAAAAGGAAAGAGATCCAACATTCCTGGTGGCTAAAAAAAGAAATCCCCTCTTTTGAATAAGCAGCTTAGTTCAGATGAAGTGTTACTGACCCAGACAACGGCAGTGCCATACATCCTTGGCATTAATCACAACATTTATCTCCAATTCGGAAATATACTGAGCAGATACATGGCATCCTCTTATGAATACATCTTCTCACAGTGTAAATCTTAGCACTGTTATGCAGCAATTTCCTTCCAGACAAAACCTTCCATCCTGGAGGGTAGAATATTAAGATGCAAACTTCCCTAAAGAAAAGTGAAACATTCCATTGTGCAAGGAAACCCCCTAAACCTCAGGAAATAAATAACTTTAAAGTTTCAAGAAGTACTGGAAACTGACCAAATACTCTAGCTCTTCCTTCCCAATGAATGTATAAGCTATAACTAAGTACTACTCTCAGACCAGCTAAGCTGCCTGGAAGACATATTCTCAAACTGTTAAGCTGCCTGTGGGTTATATATTGAGCTCCAAGTTTTCAGCTTTCATGAGAAAACTAGGGTGAGCTTTTGGTGATGCAGCTGTCTCCAAGGGAGTTCTACCCCTGAAAGTAATTTCTCATCTATATCCTATAAGTAACCCCAGTGAAACTCATTGTTTCACCAAGTTGGACTTTGGTGATAGCCTTATGTTTGTCTAGTGCTCATTCTCTATGTGGGTGAGGAGATGTTTGCTCACATTTCCACAGTATCAATCCAATGAAAGAGCAATTATGACTGTGAGTCAAGAAAGTATGAGAAGGACTATTAGTGATGACAGAGGAAAGCTGTAGTTTCAGGAACAGACAAAGCTATTATGGATCTGGGCCTGTGTCTGAGAAAGGAGGTCACATGGGAAGTCCTATGAGAGAGGTAGATGAGAATGGATCTCTAGACTGGTGTATTCTTAGTCCTAAGCCACTAGACCTTGCTTACTGTGAGAGTCCGCAAGGAATCTCCCATTATGTGACACAAACTAAAACTAGAAAATCAAGTAGAAGGTGAAAAGAATAGTCAAAAACCTCTTCAGTATGTGGTGAGCAGCTTTCACTTTGCTATAGGCTTGGATATTTTAAAACCTATTTTAATAAGTGTTCTCAAACACTTTGACACTCCCTTGTAGCCTACCGCCCAAAGGTAGAAGAAAAAAGGATGAGAAATAGAACAAGGGATGTGGACCTGTTTAAGAGTCCTATGGGGCAATTCTAATGTTTGTTAGGATACCAGCAGTCTAGTTCAGTAGTGTCAGGATACCAAGAGTCCAGTTCAAAAGTGTTACCAAACACGAATCAGCAGTGGCAACATGACCCAGCAAAACCAGTCAGGCATCCACTGAATTGGCACAGGTCAGTGGGAGTGGCCATAACCAGCTGGAATCCCGAGAGAAGTCTTCTGCTGTGCCTCAATGAAGTGAAGAACAGTGAAGATGCAAGACCAATGCAGCCTTGCATGGCTACCTATGCAAGTGCACTGCCGCTGTCTGTTGGGTCCTATTTATACTTTTGCCAAACATCATGTGTCCTCTCACTGTTCTGCTTCAGCAAAACATCACATGAGTATGCATTACATGATACAACCAGAAATTTCTACTTCACTTTGCTTTTCTGAATCTCCAAATGAAGTTCCAAAAAAGAATGACAGTTCCCTTCTATGCAGTGAGGAAGATGTCCTTAGGAAATAAAAGGATGTTTCTAATGAATACCTTTCTAATAGAAAAGCATTTATGAGCAGAAAAATGGCCAAATTGCTGGCCAGACACCAAAAAATACAACTTCTGTTTCTTCTGAAATAAATACATGCTGGAAATGGGTAACAGGATGGGCAGAGCTGGCTGAGTGACCTGGTCATAGATATGTATAGCAATCTGATACATCCCAGAGTTCTCTTTTAAAGCAGATTTTTGAAGCGGTAGTATTTTAATCTTAGTGGGTGTGTGTGCACTTCTCACTATTGCCACAATGTTCTGGATTCCCAAAAGAAAGACACATATACACAGCCTTATATTTTAAATACCTTAAACAGTTCAATGATTAGACCATTACCTAACTCAATGTGGCTACACACACTCAGCTCCAATATTCCTGAGTAAATATTTACTAAATCTATATATTATCTTTGTTGTCCTGGACCCTGTTGGGAAGCCCTCCTGGAGTCACTTTCCTTCTGTACCTACATGTCAGCTGTCTCACCTCCCTGCACCTTTCCAATGTGAGTCATGTTTTATGCTCTCATCATAATGGAATCTTCTCTTCTTCCTCCCTGGTTTCTTCCCAGGAATCCTAAAAGTCTTGCCTCTGTCTCCCTGCCCAGCCATTGGCCACTGGTAACTTAAGTGACCAGTCAAAAAAACAACTACACACAGGCTTCCTTTAGTCCCACATGTGGGACTCTGCAAACATCTATTTAGGCAACATAATTAGCATGAGAAACAAGCTGCTACAGTTTTATTTTGTGTTTCTCATAGACATCCACTAATCAAAGAATATGCTAGAGCTGGGATATAGAGTGAGAAGGTTTGTTTAAGTGGTCTTTGGTTGATTCCTATTTGTACCTAAGTCTACTTGTCTCTCACCACTATAATGCTCTCTGATCAAATTGTGTCATTTTATGATGTCTGTGTGGAGAATACAAGTAAGCATTCACAGACAGAGGCTAGAGAAAGGAGTAAGAAGAGAGCTCCTTTAGAGCTATCAGATTCTGTTCTGACATGTGTTGCACACCAGAAAAATGAAAGTGATGAAGGCATCCCTCTTCTCCCTAGTGTAAGTACCACCTTTCCGGTCTTCTTGGGAAGATAATCTGCCTGTGAAGAAAGGGATTTAAATCAGCCATGGGTATCATCTTCTAGACTGAGACCCAGCAAGTACTTTAGAAACTGACCACACTGGGACACACGGTTTATTACTGGAATGACCAACAACTTGAAATTTTACAGATAGATCAGTCTTGTCAGCCACTGTTGTGACCTCTTACTCAGTTTTATTCATTTCTCTAGTCACAACAGACTGTTAACATATTCAGTTTTCTTTTATTTTTAACTTTATGAATTCTAAGCTTACTTTTCATATTTAAAACTGTATTACCTAAATACATGCATAATAGAGAGCATCAAGGAATATTACTGTTTTTTTTTTTTAACTTGAAGAAGGAGGAAAAATAGATGCTGAGAATTCCAGGTAAAACTAGAGGCTGCCTTGGTATGCTGTGGTGAAGAAGAAGGGTTGCTATGACGCATTTTCTAGAAAGAAAGAAGGGAAGAAGTACTGTGAGGATTCACAGCATGAAGATTCACAACTGAAAACTGACAAGGAACAGAGGGAGTCAATGAGAAAGTAAGCCAAACCAGGCAGCTCAAGCTACCTAGCTTCATGCCAGGGAGAAGCAACAACCATGTTCAAAAGGTGAGTTAGGCAGCTATATTGCAGAGACTGGCAGTCCTACCTACAGCACAAGGCTATGCAGGAAAGAGTCTGAAATCTTCCAAGGTCTTGTTGAGGTTGATTCCTGCAGCAGGACAGGACAGAAATGGAGACGAATTCCATCTTGTCACTTCACAGGTTAGGAAACAAAAGCACATCCCTCTGAAAAAGAAGTTAACATCAAGTTTTGAAAGTACACAGGTTCACCTATAAAGATATCAATGGTGAATTACTCATGGCCTGAGGCCAGTATTTCTATTTTGGTCAAGCTTCAAAAGTGGCATGTATATCTTAATCATGCTAGTCCTTTTTGTCCTGAGAATTCTTTTATTCCTGCTTATCATGTTAAAACTTGTCTTTAACAACATCAACATGTTGGCAGCCAAAGTATGTAGCTTGAAACTGAAAATGGACCCCCCAGACAGAGTTATTAATTTAACAGTCTGGCAAGCCAAGGACGGGTAAGATTCTGCACAAAGTCTTACCAACCTAAGACATAAGTGCATTGCTTTTGATAATACATACTCCACAATAGGTAAGAAAGGCATTTTTGGCAGAATGACCTAAGACAGGCTCAGTCTTCTTTATGAAATAAAAAAGGGGGAGAGGAAGAGAGCTTTTGGAGCTGCTTGGCAAAAATCTGACATGGGCCAAGGACAAGGAAATGGGCTGCTTGGCAGGAATGTGACATTGGCCAAGGACAAAGAAATGGGCTTTAGGCAGTAATCTGGCATGAGGCTAGAATAAAGAAGTAATTTCAGGCAGGAATCTAAATATTAGGCTAGAACAAAGAATTAATTTCGGGCAGGAATCTAAATCTTAGGCTAGAACAAGGAAGTAAGCTTCAGACATGAAAATGAATTTGAGCTAGGACAGAGAAGTAGGCTCAGATATTTTAGTCATCCTGATAAGCCCTTAGAAACAGTGATCACAGGACTGTTCACAGAACTTTGCTAATTGCCATGTTCCTTGACTATTTGCATCTATTGTATTGCTAATTCCTCAACCTAGAACTCACCTTAATACTTGCATAAAATTAAATAGTATAAAAGCAAAAAGGAGGAGGGGGATGGGGTAGGGAGTTTCTAGGGAGGGGAAATAAGGAAAGGGGATGACATCTGAAATTTGAATAAATATAATATCCAATTAAAAAATGATGTCAGTGTTGTGTTTTCTTACCCTATTTCCAATATATTAGAGAAACATGCTCTATCAAGGGCATCATTCTATCTAGAACACCATTTCAAACTCTGAATGTAAGTAATTTCCAAACAAGACTGCTATATCCAAGAGTTATTTTTTTTAATTAATCAAGAAA
Organism: Rhabdomys pumilio; assembly: GCA_030674055.1. Taxonomy (NCBI): domain Eukaryota; kingdom Metazoa; phylum Chordata; class Mammalia; order Rodentia; family Muridae; genus Rhabdomys; species Rhabdomys pumilio. The sequence goes on from JANHMN010000008.1 coordinate 5,318,257, forward strand.
TAAGGTATTTCTCTAAGTACAAATTAAACCAATTCATTACAGCTAAGCCACAACTGCAGAAGATAATTTAAAAAATAGTAAACATAAAACTAGAGTAAAAATACTTTCAACCAAACCAGAAAGCACATTGAGGGCCTGGTCTGCTTTTCTCTTCATGGTATTCAGGCACCATTGTGCATTCTGGAAAGAATGAAGCTTAGCCTGGTGGGCTGGTTAGCAGGACCTCAGTCACTGTAAGTGCATTCACTGGAAATGATTTTTCACTGAAACAGCTCTCTTTATTGAGTATGAAAAAGGCTATACAAACCTTGGGTGTGAGTAGAGGTTTTGGGGGTGCATATGTATCATTGGCTGGGGCCAAGATGCTGGGTAATGCCTCATTTGCATAAAGAGAGGAAGTTTAAGCTAAAACCTGACCACCATGTTCCCCAGGATCTGCACGCCCAGAGTATGACCTCAGTTTTGCAAAGTACCACTCCCACAGTTTCATGGCTTTCCAGTCCCATAGCACATGGAAAAATAAGTTTCTTTATTTTTTAAGTGTACATTTTATTAAGAGGCATGGATGAGCAATAGGGGACCAGAAATTAAAACATATCATGTACAAATCAATAAACTATAAAAATCTTGATACAAGAGAGAAAGAGAAAGCAATAGTCCAGCCAAAAGAAAAGCATGTTCTAATTGTCTCCCAAAACACACCTCACAGGCAAAGACACTCTTAGAACAAGATTGTACATATGGGAGTAGCTGTGGAATGTAATGTAATGTGTAAGTATGGGAAATAAAGCTTGAGGGAGTGGGAATAGTTCAACATGTCTAATAGAATCTAACACTTTAAAAATGGGTAAAATCGAGTGTAAAGGGAAATAGTGTGGTTAGAATTGTTTAAAACAGGAGGGAATTTGGTGCATAGGAATTAAGAAGGTATATGGAGGATAGTTAAAAAAATGAAGTTGACTGTGAAAAAGGCATATGGAAGCCTACTATTTTCTAAATCAATACCACTACTGGGCATATACCCAAAAGATGCTCCAATATATAATAAGGACACATGATCCACTATGTTTATAAAAGCTCTTTTATAATAGCTAGAAGTTGGAAAAAATACAGATGTCCTTCAACAGAAGAATGGATACAGAAATTGTGGTACATTTACCCAATAGAGTACTAGTTGGCTATTAAAAACAATGACTTCATGAAATTCGCAAGCAAATGGTTGAAACTAGAAAATATTATTCTCAGTGAGGTAACCCAGACACAAAAGAACACACATGGTATATACTCACTGATAAGTGGATATTAGCCCAAATACTCAGAATATCCATGATACAACCAACAAACCATATGCAGCTTAAGAAGAAGGAAGACCAGTGTGGATGCTTCAATCCTACATAGAAGGGAGAACAAAATAGTCACAGGAGGTAGAGGCAGGGAGAGACCTGGGAGAGAGAGGGGAGAGGGAGAGAAAAAGGGAAGCAGGATCAGGTATTGGAAGAGATGGGAGAGAAGTACAGGGGCCTGGATATTAAATAGAAATAATGTAGTAATGGGGTACGGGGAACTGGGGGTAGTCACTAGAAAGTCCCAGATGCCGGGTAAGCCACCGTGGGGCCACCCACGCATCTCAAAATTGTTAACTCAGAAGTGTTCTGTCCAAAGAAAAGACATGGACAAAAAATGGAAGAGACTGAAGGAAAAGCCATCCAGACTGCCCCACCTAGGGATTCATCCCATCTGCAGACAACAACATCTAACATTATTGTTGATGCCAAGAAACACTTGCTAACAGGAGACTGGTATGGCTGTTCCCTGAGAGATTCTATGAGCACCCGATCAATACATATGCAGATACTCACAGCCAATGATCACACTGAGCCTGGGCACCCCATGAGAGCTAGGAGAAGGACTGAAGGAGCTAAAGTGAATGGCAAGCCCATAGGAAGAAAAATATCAACTAATAGGACCACCCAGGGTTCCTAGGAACTAAACCACCAACCACAGAGCACATGGAGGGAGCCATGGCTTTAGATACATATGTAGCAGAGGATGGTCTTATCTGACATCAGTGGGAGGGGAAGCCTTTGGTTCTGTAGAGGCTTGATGCCTCAGCACGGGGAGATGCTAGAGCAGTGAGGCAGGAGTGAATAAGTAGGTGGACGAGCGATCTCGTAGAGGCAAAGTGGAGGAAGTAGAGGGTGGATGAGACGGGAGGTTTGTGGAGGGGTAACAGAGAAAGAGGATAACATTTGAAATGTAAATGAATAAAATGATTAATTTTACAAAGTAAAAAAAACGTCTGAACAAAGATACAGGAGATGCCATGCAACAAACAATGTCTCTTCTAGAAAATGTGAGATAGAAAGCAAGTATGAAATGTTGGGTGTGGACCTTCATAGGCATTGTTGGTCAAGGAGGCCACCAAAGTCTTTCTGACCTTTCTACTTGGTTGTCAACCAGATCTAGATGATAAGGTGTAACTGCTAATTACAAAATACAAAAGTTGCAAAACTGTATACCACAAACTTATAACAGTGTATCAAAGGCTGTATATGACAAGCATACTGCCAACAGTTTACTAATGGGCAATAATTGAGTATTCCTTTTAAAGTAAGACACAGAAAAGATGTCCAATTTCTCTACTTATTCAGTTCAGTACTTGAGGCCAACCTACAGCAACGAGGGAAGAAGAAGAAGTAAAGAGAATGAAAATAGGAAAGAAAAATCAAAACATTCCTATCTGCAGATATATTCTTCTACTACAGAAATCATAAAGACTCCACAAAAATACTCTTAGATCCAATAGGCACCTTCAGGAAACTAGCAGATTACAAAATCAATATGTAGAAAAATTAGAAGCTTTTCTACTTAAATCAATTAACTTTCTATGAAAGGAATCAAGAAAAGAAGTGCCATTCACAACAGCTTCAGTAAAAATTGAATACCTAGGAATAAGCTTAACCAAGGAAATGAGACACCTGAATGAAACTTTAAGACACTAAGAAAGAAAATGAAGAAGCCCCCTGCTCCTGGATTGGGAGAGTTAATATTGTGAACATGAGCATATTGCCAAGAGTGATGTGAGGGAAAACTAAATCCCATCAAAATTCTAATGATATTTTTCACAGAACTAGAAAAAACCATCCTAAAATCCATATGGAAGCAAAAAACATTCTTTAAAGTCAAAGCAACTAGAAATAGATATATCAATACTGGAGGCAACACAGTATGAGTACTCAAACTACAATGTATAACCATAGTGACAAAACCATCATGGCAATTGAACAAAAATAGAAAGACAGACCAAGAAAGTATAAGAGAAGGGGCAGAAATAAATTCACACAGCTAAAGCAGCCTAGGATTTAATAAATGTAAAAAAAAAAAAAAGTACATGGAGAAAGGATAGCCTCGTCAACAAATAGTGAAGAGAAAACATTTTACATGCAGAAGAGTGAAACAAAAACACTCTCAACTTTCTTAAAAATCAATTCAGAATGCATCAAAGACTCTAAGACCTGAAATTCTGAAACTGCTAGTAGAAAACTTAAGATTTAGACATAGGCAAAGACTTTCTGAATAAGCTCAAATAGCTCAGAAAAATAATTCCAATAAATGACAAATGGCAGTATAAAAAATTAAAATCTCTACATACAGTAAAGAAAGTAATCAAAGTGGAAGAAAACTTTTACCAACTATGCATCTCATATGGAATTAACATCTAGAATCTACAAAGAACGCCAAAAATTAAACACTAAGAAGCATGGGACTGGGAATGAGTAAGTAAATATGAACAGCTTTCAAAAGAAGAAATATAAATGAAATAAATAAAACAATGGTGTGAATTTAAGCTGGAAAAGCCACTATGAACATCTGCACTGAGTTTCCTCAAAAACCAAAACTAAGACTACCTGATAATACAGGTATATCACTTCTGGTCCACAAGTGAAGGAATGTCAGTTACACAACAGGAGAGATGTTTGTATATCAATGCTTATCACTGAACTGCTTATAATAGTCAGGATATCGAAGCATCCATACGTTAACAGATAAAGAAAATGTGTCATATTTTTTTCTCTGCATTCTGCTATCTATTTAACTTCTAATAATTTTAGTCACCAAAAGTGATGAAATAAAAGTAATGGATTTTCAGGAAAATTGATGGAGATTATCATAAGTTAAATAACACAGACAGGTAACTAGAGATATGACTAACTAGAGAGAGGTTAAGAGACCCAGGCATGGTTCCCAGCACCACTTGGCAGCTTAAAACCATCTGTAACTCCAGTCCCAAGAGAATCTAACACCCTCTTCTGGCCTCCACAAGCACTGTTCACAGGTGATGAAAACATAGACAAAACAGCCCTACACATAAAATAAGAAAAAAATATGACTTTTAAAAATGAGACTCAGACATAAATGCTGAACATTTTCTCTCACATGCAGTCTCAGCTCAAATATGAATGTATGTGCATGTATATACGCACACAAAGACTTGGAAAGAAAAGAGACTGAGAAGGATGAAGAAAAAGGTTAAAGGGTGGAAAAGAAGGGGTAGCAAGAGAGGATGGTGGGAAGAAGAAAGAAAATATTATGAGTACTCTCATAGCATAACAATAAACTGAAAATAAATAAATAAAAAGAATGACTGGTAAGGATAATTATTTCATTTCTGTCTTATGAGATTGTGGATTACATTAGCAAAGAGTAAGTTTGTGGATCTAAAGAGCTAAGAGTACTTGCTTCTCTGCAACAAACCTGAGTTTGGCTCCCAACACTAACATTTAGTGGCTTAAAACAAGCTGTAATTCTCCTGTACTTCCAGCTCCAGAGAATGCAGTATCCTCCTTTGACCACTCCAAGAGGACTCTACACACACACACACACACACACATACACACACACACACACACACTCATTCACTCATTTAACCACTCACAGAAAATAAATCTGAGAAGGCAAAAGGAATGTGACTTAATACTGGCTTTCTATTAATGGAAAGTCTCTTCCATTTGTTCAGTAAAGTGAAACTAGTAAACATGCTCATTTTATTATGTTACCATACATGTTACTTTCCTCTACACATAGTTACACAATTTAGTTTAATAAACTCTATTAATTATTAATATGACCCAATAACCCCTTAATAATGGAGTCAGTCCTAAATATTTTTAATCAAACCTTGCACAATTACTGGGTGGTTACCCTTAATATATTTTCCTAAGTGCTAGACTGTCTACTTCCCCAACTACTTGCTGTTTGAGACTTGCCAGGTTACTCCTGTTCTAGCATCACTCTTGGGTGGGGGAGGGGTCACTTGGTTCATCATGCGTAATGGAGACCTCCTGTTCTCTCTGTCTTCTTCCTCTTTTACTCTCTTACCTTCTCCGCCTTCCTTGTGGCCCCTACCTGTGAACCCCAATTGGGGAACTCAAACTCCACTTTTTCTATTCTTTCCAGTAATTAACTGTAGTCACTTTAATTTAACCAATAGTTTTAAATTGGGGAGCAATGTTTACATAGCATCACTTGGTGTATGCAAGGATCCGGTTTGTCAGGGGCAACCAGATCTTGGGGGCCAGTATTTAGCATTTGAATACATTGCAGCACCAGACCAACCCACAGCAATATGTAATATTGTTTCATAATAGTTTGTCAATGTGTGTATGCAGGAATTTGCCAAAGACAGTAGTCAAGTTTATTCAACAACAGGGTCTGGGGATGTGGCTTGTGGCCCTTACTTAGCCATGACTTCTGTCCCCAGTAGAACATACACCTTCAACAACTACTATGGCCTGACCAACTAGAATGAAAGTGAATTACAAAACACTGGTAAAGTTAGCCACTTCTATTCATGCTCAACATTGGTCTTGACCTAACAAAAGACGAAAAAATAACAAAAAGAACTAATAAATGTCCTAAACAGTTGCTACATGCCAAAATCAGAACAGAAACTACCTGATACCGGGCTCCAGTACTAAAATATGCTTAGAACCCACTTGACCAATTTGTCCTCATTCTCTGCTGTGAATGATTCTCTATTGTGGTTACTGAATTTCCCAGCTCAATAGAAATAAAGAGGAACACAGAAATGGTGTTTGGCCATGAGATAGGTTATAAAATTTGTATGTGTGTCCAAACAATCTGTTTCTGGGCCAAAAACAAATGCCTTGGTGAAGTTCCCTAGTGATATCATTCTTCTCATGTTTCAAAAGGATTGTTATTTTGGTGTTTTTGTTTTGTTTGTTTTGTTTTGTTTTTTGAGACAGGGTCTCTCTATGTAGCCCTGGTTGTCCTAGAACTCACAATGCAGACCAGGTTGGCCTCGAACTCAAAGAGATCTACCTGCCTCTGCTTCCCTAGTGCTGAGAGTAAAGGCATGCAACACCACACCTGACCAAAATAACTATTGTTAATTATATTTTATAAGTACATTAAAAGTTCATGTTAAAAGTACCACTAAATCATGGTTGATTTGAGAGCTCTGTTTTCATGGATAGAATCAGTCATTATGTAGTCTACAGATTCCAAAAGTTGCAGACATAGTGACGTAAGTTAAAAATATATTTTCGTATTTGATAATTAAAGTATATTAATATCCTAGGGGCTATATTTGCTAAAGTGTTACTTAGACCATGTCTTTTAATGCTGTTCAGTTATGAAATATAAAGTTTGTTTTAAATTGGTCTTAATTTCTTTACAATACTTTCTCATTCTATTAGAAAAGAAAGCCATACAATTCCTTTTGGAATAAAATTAATTTTATCTATGTTTAAGCATATTTCCCCTCTTGAAACAAAGGTCTGTGTGCTTAGAACCATGGAACACCCATTCTATATTTCCATGCAGAATACACACAACTATTTTCCAGCAGAGTTATTAAAATTAAAATATTAATACATCTAGATAGTGCTTCTAACTACTTGCAAGTTTAACTTGTTTCAATCACAAGTAAATCAACAGCTATACCCAGGACACATTTGTCTGTGTTTGCCTGTCTCCCAGTTCTGAAACCCTTATGCCTGGATATCAGTTCTTGTTGTTCTGCACCAGATTTCAGACATGGTGAACATAACAATGAGGACTGTGCTGGTGTCAGTTGCATCTTGGGTCCTGTTCCATGCTAGGATCAGCAGAAGGAGGCAAGAGCCCACAGGAGCCCTGCATGGAGAATAAACTAAGTAGACGACGTGTTGGAGAGTTATGCCATTTTTCTTTTAAAGTACAGACTTCTGCAAGACAAATGGCAAAAATGAAGATTTAACACAGCTGTGGATGTGGCAATCGTGTTCAGAAAACATTTCTCTACACCATCATTCTTTCTGCTGAAATGGCTCTGATACAGTAAGAGCCTCACTCAGCAGGGTGGTCTTAAACAACCCATACTTTCTCTGTCTCATCATTCTTGGGCCACAGTCATAAGACTTTGATACTTTTGCTAGAAAAATATTTCCTTTTCCTAATTCTCTCCCTTGGGCAAGATTTCCACAGTCTCATATTTGCAGAAGTGATTTCTTCTGAAAGGAAATCCAACTGAACTATTTATCATGTTCCCTAAGTGTAAAGTAACAAATTAACTCTGTAGCCTAAAGTGCAGTTAATAGATGAGAAATTAAAATGTAGAGCCATTTATTTTAGCTGAAAATGTGAAAATAAAATACTTGTTGGGCTACAGACCAAAAGCCTTGCAGATACGAAAACTTAGGGGTTTCAATGGGAATGGAATGCTCAGTCTTCAATCCCTAGATCCAACCATTAGCTCAGAACAGAAGAACTCTAATCCTCTTGATTATACCACAGAGCATATTTTATCGATTTTGATATATAAAGCCAATGTCATATGTAGTAAGGCATTCTATGTACTCTTTTATAAAAGAATTAGAAAGAATGTTAACAATAAGCCTTGAAAAACATGCTTACCGCAGAAAATTTAAAAATTGCAAACGATATATTTAATACTATTTTCACTTAATGTTTGCAAATACAAACTGAGTTCTATAACTTAGCATGTTTCTGATAAGTTCTATGATGACTTGCAGTGGGAAGGTGATGGGGGGTGGCTGGTCGAGAAACACAGAACTCTTAACCCCATAGCTTCATGTACTCTTAGAATATGACCATTAATATGTAAAACACCAGAGGTTAGAGAGATGACTTAACAATTAAGAGCACCAGCTCCTCTTCCAGGAGATTTCAAATCCCCATAAAACTCTCCAGGCACATACATGGCACAGAAACATAAATGAACACAAAACATTCATACAGAAATTTAGAATTATATATATTATACATACTAACATGTGTGTTGTGGTGTGTGTGTGTGTGTGTGTGTGTGTGTGTGTGTGTGTGTGTGTGTTTAAAGCATAGACACAGTACCACAATACTTAGGCTTAGTTCCCTTGCTCAACCCATAATTTTTATTAAAATTTTAATCAATACTGAAAGTGTTTATGTTTCTCTTTTTTGTTGTTGCCTTTTCTTCCCACTAGACAGGGTTTCACTCTGTAGCTCAGACTGCCCTAGATGACCACTATGTAGGTGACCAATTTGGCCTCCCTTTGTCTCCCAATTCCCATATACAGTCACCAAACCCAGACACTATTGTGGATACCAAGAAGTGCATGCTGACAGGAGCCTGATATAGTTGTCTCCTGAGAGGCTTTCATGGAGCCTGACAAATGCAGAGGCAAATGCTTACAGCCAACCATTGGACTGAGCATGGGGTCCTCAATGGAGAAGTGAGAGAAAGGACTGAAGGAGCTAAAGGGGTTTGCAACCCATATGAAGAACAACAATATCCACCAATCAGACACTCCAGACCTCCCAGGGACTAAACCAACAACCAAAAAGTACACGTGGCTCCAGCTGCATATGCAGCAAAGGATGGCCTTGTGAGGCATCAATGAAGGAAGAGGCCCGTGGTCCTCTGAAGACTTGATGCCCCAGTGTAGGGGAATGTCAGGGCAGGGAGGTGGGAGTGGGTGGGTGGGTGAGGAAACACCCTCATAGAAGCAAGTGGGATGGGGAATGGGATAGGGGGATTCAAGGGGAAAACCAGGAAAGGGGATAAAATTTGAAATGTAAATAAGAAAAATATCTAATTAAAAATATATAGCATTAAAAAAAAGATGTGTAACACTACATACTACTGTAGAAATAGTCTTTTGAAGTATGGAAAAAAGGAAAAAATTATTTTTGTCATTGAAATATATATAGCAAATACACTGAATGCAAAGAAACTCAACAATCCCAGTGGGAAAGACAAAGCAAAACAAGGTATGAAAAGTCGGTTGAAATCAGACTAGATGCCACTGGAACAAGATAATTTGCTCTACAAGTAACCACAAAATGCCTAGTCCATAAATGGAATCCACCCCTGTGGTTAAAAGAAACCACACAAAAGGAGAAACTGAACTTCTCTTTGAAGATGGAATAAGATTTAGATGAAGAGACAACAGAAGTAACTGAGAAGCCACAAATAGTTGAAAAGCCACTGTGTTAGCTATGACCACTGCAAGAGCTTGGCAGAGTACTCATTTCTTCCTCATGTGATAAGACAAGCATTACATTTCCACCCCATATTCCTCATGATCAAGATGCTTTTCTTCCATGGCCCTGCAAGCCATCAGAAGTTAGTCATAAGAAAGAAGAATGGGTTTTTTTTTTTTTTTTAATATACATCCTTTTTGGAAAAGCTTGTGACATGTATTTCTTTTCTTTGTGTAATCCTACCAAAGGAAATTTAATTCTAAAATAATTCAGAGCTGTTTTACTTTCTACACATACCAAAGACCCACAATTTATTCTCTCCTAAAGCAAAAGAAAGCTTATTCAACAAAGGAAAACATCAACAAGTCAAAGCTTATGCAGTTGTAATTCAAGTAGGGACTTAGACTCCCTCCCAAGCAGGCAACAAAGGCCATGTGGTTCTGGCTTTAGAGTTTAGAAGGACTAGTGTAAAACAGTTGTGGCATCTTCCTCTATAATAAGGAAAGTTCTTGTGGCAAGGAAGTCCCTGCATGGAGGCCCAGAGGTGCTGTGTGTTAAGCTGTGAAAGTAAAGCCTGGATTGTGTTGGAGACCCCAAGATGCTAGAGAAGCCAGAGCTATGGGATACCTGCCAAACAGATCTTCAGATGAAGCCAGCTCAAGAAAGAATTGTGTTGCAGTCAACAAAGCTGGAAGGAAAGAGGAATCTTTGGTCCAGTCTGTCCTCATTATCCCCAATCCTCCCTTTTGGGATAGTAATGTATACTCTATGCCATTGTATGCTGAAAGTATATAATTTGCTTTTGCTATTTTCCAGAGGGTTACAATTAAGAGATTTATTTGAGTGTCAAAGAAAATATGGAGTTTTAAAACTATGTTTGAAACTGTGAACGACTACGGGATTTTTGAAATTGAATTAAATGCATTTTGCCTTATTATGTGAGCAGGATCCTATATGGGCCAGGGAATGGAATGTGGTGGTTTGAAAGAAAATGACCGAACCTCAGCTGGTAGAACAATGTGAGATGGATTAATAGTTGTGGCCTTATTGAAGGTGTGTAGGTTTTGAAGTTTCAAAAACCTGTGCCATTCCCTCCCTCCCTCTCCCTCCCTCACTCCTTCCCTCTCTCCATCCTTCCTTCCTCCCTCTCTCTGTGCCTCATAGTTGTTGTTGTCTCAATATATAAGCTCTTAGCTACTGCTTCAGCACCATGCCTGCATCCCGGCTGCCATGATGCCTATCATGATGGTCACAGACTCTACTATCTTCTAAAATCAAAAACCCCAAACTAAGTGCTTTTGTTTTTAAGTTGCCTTGTTCATGGTGTTTTGTCATAGCAATAGAAAAGTAACTGAGGCTCCGTCCTTAGGTATTGCCTGGCTCATTCTCTTTTTTCATCAATGAATAGAGCAATGATGAAAACAATTTTAACCAGTTTTGAAAAGCTTTTTTTTTTTTAAGTAGATCTTTGTGAATATCTAATAAGCTTAAGATTAGTGACACTTTCAGTCTTAAATTTTACTCTAAGTAATTTTCAGAGCTGATGGAAGTTTCATGGTGGCGATTTATAAAGATTAATAAGTTGTTCCAAGGGAATAGTCTCCTCTTCTTTTGGCAGATATGAGCAGTCCCATAACCCTCTGGAGCAATGTCTGTATTTTAAGACATCTTCTAGTTTGGGGTAAATCTAAGTTCTTCCAGTGTGGTTTCAGTGTGGCTGAGGTATGCTGCTTCAAGATTACAAGTGGAAGGTGTCTCTTCAGTTTCTACCTATTGGTTGGTAGAATGTATCAGTGATACCTTTGTAGCAGGGATACCACTGGCTGTTTTCCACATAGAATAAGAACAGTGTGCTGAAGAAGGCAAATACGTTCCATGTTAAAAGACATACACCAGACCTTTAGAAGGCAGATGCACAGCTCTGAACCTTGTTCAACCATTACCTCACTTGTACACATGATCCAACTAACACCTTTACCTGTCTATCTTTATAACAGAACTTTCATCACATCCCAAAATTGGTTTCACAAAGCCCTTACTGAAAACTGATCTTTGGAATGACAAGATGGCTCAAAGGATAAAGGTATTTGCCTCCAAACCTAATGACCTGATTTTAATATCAGAGACCCATTTGGCAGAAGGAGCGATCCACTCATAATTTGTACTTTGACTTATGCATGTGAATGTATATATACACACACAAATTAATCATAATCAAAATAATAATAAATAATAATAATAAATAGGAAGCATCTTTTTCTTCTGGCAAAATCTTTGGATCCTGCAAATAGCTAGCTGGTTGCTTGCCCATGTTAGCATATGAGTCTAGAATGTATACACGTGTTAAAGCCTGGAGGTGAGGAAGAAACAACTAACATTGTGGATTCCTTTCTTCCTTCCATTCTTTCTGCTTTTCTGTTATATATTTTTGTATGAGACACTGATCTTAGAGTGCGCTCTACCTCTGAAATATATCACCAACCCATTTTTTAATTTTTAATTTAGAAGCAGGGTCTTGTTAAACTGTTCAGGCTTGCCTTGAACTTGCTTTAAACCCAGATGGCATTTGAATTTGCACCCTCTTGCCTAAGCTTGACAGAAATTGTATTTCTCTCCAGCCTTAGCCTTCCAAGTAGCTGAGATCATGTATGTCTGCACCACTAGGTCTGGCTAACATTCTGGAATTAGTCTCATAATTTTTCTGATTCCACTGAGACCTAAGTATGGGAAGTAACTTTTGTTTTATCAAATTTTAGGCCAACACACTCTATTTTTATTCTATTATACAAGTCTGAGGTTAAACACTAAAAATCCAACAAATAGCTTTTCTACATTGTTTATTCGAAGAATTGCCATGCAGTCAATGGTCAGAAATGTATATATCTTTAAAAGTCAGAATCTACTTGAACTGTACTATACATCAATGCCACATTTACGCTTCTGCACATGGATAAGATACATTGAACACAACTTCACTTCTTCAATGAAGAAAAATCACTTCAAATCACTAGGAAAAATGAACTCAGTTGGCATCCATTTCTCAGAGACAGAATCATTCTTATAGATTGCTTTGGTAAATGTTCCTTTGCAACCCTGGTCTTTTTCTACATTGTTTATCTCTTTCACACAATCCCTCTGTCCCAGCATACTTTCACCATCACCATTTGGATGTTTTACAGTGTTTGAAGACTCTGCTTAAATTTTCTGGTTCCTCATCCGGTGTGGTCCCCCACTTGGGGCTTGGCTTCCGACTGCTGAAGGAGGAGGATGTGTGGCCAGTGCTATTGCAGAGCGGCATCAGCAGCAATGAAAGGTCCTTGACTCTGCTGCTTCTCAGATGTCTTCTTCCAGACAAGGCTAACCTTGTTTGTATATTTGTTAATGTAAGTTACAGCTGTTTATTTGGGGAGCACATAATGCATATGGAAGTGTGCAAACAACTTCTAGGAGTCACTTTTCTCCTCCTACACTTTCTCCTTTATCTTCAAAGCCATTTTGCCAGCCCAAGTAACTGTATATTAAAAAAAAAAAAAGAAAGGAAGGAAGGAAGAAAGAAAGAAAGAAAGAAAGAAAGAAAGAAAGAAAAAAGAAAGAAAGAAAAAGAAACCCTTAACATTTTAGATGTGTATAATCCTGAGTTTTTATTAAACTGTTAATAAATAATAATTCATATTCTTCTTTCTGGTACCTTGTAATACAGGTAAGATAGGTCTACATACTGAGAGGAAACCCAAGTATCGTCAGTACTGAGAGGACTGATTAAGTATACAGTCTTAGCCCATTCTCAGCTTAACTTGATCATCCACAAAAGAAAAAGTATGTTCTTGGTTTTATATTATGCTGAATTAAAACCTCAAAACATTTCAATTTAAATTTTCAAAGTGTTCAATCTAGATTTCTGAGACTCCTTGATGTTATGCAATTTTCCATAATATTTTGTATCTTGATCATTTAAAATAGTCTAACATACTAAAGGTTTATGAATTAAGACCAATGTATTTATTTCTATACTGACAAAGCAAAAGTATGAGTTTTCCAATTATCTGGGAGATATAATTGAGGCCAAGAAAAGCCACAAGAGCATACTGTGCATTCACTTCATGCTATTTTCTCTGTGTCTTTGGGTTGAAAAAGAAAATATGCACAGAGAAATAAAGCAAAACAAGGAAGATAAAAGGCAAGGAGGCATTTAGTTTTTTCAAATTTCAATCTTTCAGAATTTGCACTATGGCTAGGTCTTTCATATAGAGCTGGGCCATATTTGAAGATGAATTCAGATTCTTCGGGAGTAAAATACAACTCTGTGATTAGATTGTCAAATGCACTAGACAAACTGAGAGGCAGTTACAGGCTCATTCTGAGCATGGTGGGATGGGTCAAACATATGCTTTCCTGACTTATGGTATTTCCGGTTTCATCAGCCTGCTCTGTTCTCACCATCTGAACTATGTGTGCCCAGCATTCACACAGGCTTCCCTTAACACAGTCAGCCTCAAACCTCCCCAACTTCATTTACAATAAACAGCACACGTGTAATTGTGCTAAAGTCTGTTCAGAAGAAAATTGTAAGTGGGTTTCAGTTAGGCAGCAGCTGTTTCACATTAGCGGTGGGAAAAGCCTATTCATGTTTTCAGTGTTAGAAAGTCTGAATGGCCACATTATTTGTCTCAAAATTACAGAACAGTTTTGGGATTTTTTTTTTTACTAGTACCTTGAACGTTATAGAATGCATGTGTTATGCTTGAATGTGAAAAATGAATTTAACCCTCTATAAGTCCACAGTTCTCTAAGCAGCAGCAAAAGATACCTTTTGAATTTCGATTATTTCAATATAGAGACTTGGATTTCCATTACCCTAAACCATTCTGACTTAACTCACAATGGTCAAAATGAATGTTCGTTAAAAAATTGTCTGTGTATACAGAAGTGTGTATCTGTTTCTGTATATGTTTCATGTGTTTTCTCATTGATTGTTTTCATGTTTGCTTGCTTTGTCCTATTTTGGATTTATTTATTTATTTATTTATTTATTTATTTATTTATGAAGCCTAATATTTAATAATAAAAGAGAGATGGAAAGGGCGTAGATTTAAGTGGGTGTGAAGGTGGGGAGAACCTGTGAGAACTTGGGGAATAGGAAATCATGATCAGAATATATTCTATAAAATAACCTATTTTCAACTTTTTAAAAAAGAATAAAACTGGACTCGGAACTTTCTTCCTTGCTGATACAAAATTATGAGATTGGATAAGTGATACCAAAATATTATATTTCTAGGGTGGTGGGTGAGCAGAAATCAGCCAGAGGCCTGCCCAATGGGCACCACTACTATGTGTAAGTATGTGGTAGAGAGATGGGAGAGAAAGAGAAGTGGAGCCGTTTATGCTGTTGTAAACCCAACAGCAATGAGGAAGAGCCAGTGCTGCCCCTGAGGCCATGATTATGTCTGGGGCCTTGCTGCCATCGAGCTATTTTTTTTAACTGATTTTTAAAACCTGTTTTTTAGTGGCTTGTCAAAGGGGCATCCAGTTCCTCCAGTCCTGCCAGCTCCCCTACCAGGTTCCCTGAGTTCAGCCGAATGGCTGGCTCTGAGCATCTGCCTCTGTATTGGTCAGTTGCTGGCCAGACCTCCTGTACAGGCAAAGGGGAGGGGTAGGACAGATGTGGGATGTGTCAGAGAGGTAACCAGGAAATGGGATATCATGGGATGGGGGTGGGTAGAGGGGGTAACTGGAAAGTGGAATATCATTTGAGATGTAAACGAATGGAATGATTAATACAAATTTATATATATATATAAATTTATATATATATATATATATAAATTTATATATATATATATATATATATATATATATTTAAATCTTTTTTTTAAAAAAAGCATCCAGTTCCAATGTATCTATTCTTGGATTTTAAGTGCACATTTGAATGACTTCCAATTGTTTATCTCCAAATGTAAAACAAACAAACAAAAAAAAAACCCACAAACACTTGGCACCTTAAGACCTTATCAGTCATTCCTTTGACTTTTTTTTTTTAATGTTTGTTTTTCTGAAATGCTCAGGAGCTGGGCTTTGTCACAGGAATTCAACAATGACCGCAGATGCTACAGGATGTTGAATGATAAATGCTACATATGTTTCTGAACCAGAAATGGGCTTAATTTTGAGCAGAGAAGAAGATAAGAGCAAAAGTGCCAGTGGACAGTCTGGAAAGCACTCTGAAAGGTCTTTGAGCTTGCCTTCTATTTCAGGTATGTGACAAACCCTTGTGGGATCTGTAAAAGATTTATAAATTTTAAAGCCCATTTTGATGATTATACAAAAATGAATGATAGAAGAGAAAAGCTGTGGAGGTTGCTTAGTAGTCTTTCCCAATAGTCAGGGAATGTAATGGTACCTTGGATAAAGATAGCAGAAGTGGAAGGGATTTGAAGGATGTGGACGTAGGTCACATACATTAAATTAAAATGAGCCCATGTCCACAGTGGATAAGTTATAAAGATTTAAGGAGAGATGTCAAGCATGACTTAAATGTATATTTGGGAGGAAATCCTTTATCTAAATAAATCTACCCTGATGAAAGGTTTTTAAAATTATGGTAGCCCCGGGGCTAGTGATCAAAGAGGATCTGAGATGAGTTTTGAGCAGTTGCCCCAAGCGACTTCCCGTGGACTTAGCAGTTCAGAAACTTGATACAAAATAACAGCAGACAATTTTACATTGATCAGTAATATGCCACTATTAAAGATAAATCTTACCCAATCGTTTCACAGAAACCTGTACAACTCACAGTCTCTGCTCAATGTAAATAGTGACGGAATAAATTCAGTGATTTGTATGTTGAGCTTTGTTTTCCATTCTTTACCTAACATTGGTGTATGGCCCACAGACCTCTTTTTTTATGTTTATTTTTTATTGGATATTTTACTTACATTTCAGATGTGATCTCCTTTCCTCATTTCCCCCTAACCCAGGAACCCCCTATCCCATCTCCCCTCCTCCTGCTTCTATGATGATATGCACCCACCCACCCATCCACTCCCACCACCCCACCCACAATTTCCACCACTCTGGTACATCCAGCCTTCACTGGACCATGGACTTCCTCTCCCACATATGCCCAACAATGCCATCCTCCCCTACATATACAGCTGGAGCCATAAGTCCTTCCCTATGTGCTCCCAGGCTGGTGGTTTAGACCCTAGGAGCTCTGGATGGTTGGTATTTTTGCTCTCCCCATGGGGCCACAAACCCTTTCAGCTCCTTCAGTCTTCTGTCTCACTCCTCCATGGGGAACCCCATGATCAGTTCAGTGGTTAACTGTGAGCATCTGCCTCTGTATATGTCAGGCTCTGGAAGACCTCTAAGAAGACAGCTATATCAGGCTCCTGTCAGCATGCACTTCCTGGCATCTACATCAGCATCTACCTTTGGTGACTGCACATAGGATGGACACCCAGGTGGAACAGTCTCCAGACGACCCTTCCTTCAATTTCTATCCCACCCTTTGTCTCCATATTTGCTCCCATGAGTATTTTGTTATTCCTTCTAAGAAAGACCAAAGCACCCACACTTTGGTCTTCCTTCTTCATGAGCTTCATGTGGTCTATGAGTTGAATCTTGGGTATTGTGAGCTTTTGGGCTAATATCCACTTATCACTGAGTGAATACCATGTGTGTTCTTTTGAGATTGGGTTACCTCACTCTGGATGATATTTTTTAGTTCCATCCATTTACCTAACAATTTCTCAAATTCATTGGTTTTAATAGCTGAGTAATATTCCATTTTGTAAATGTACCACATTTTCTGTATCCATTCCTCTGTTGACAGACATATGGGTTCTTTCTAGCTTCTAGCTATTACAAATAAGGCTGCTACGAATATAGTAGAGCATATGTCCTGGTTATATGTTGGAGCATCTTCTAGGTATATGCCCAGAAGTCCTATAGCTGGGTCCTCAGGTAATGCTATGTGCAATTTTCTGAGGAACTGCTAGACTGATTTTCAGAGTTGTTGCACCATCTTGCAATCCCACCAACAATGGAGGAGTATTTTTTTTCTCCACATCCTCATCAGCATTTGCTATCAGAGTTTTTGATCTTAGCCATTCTGACTGGTGTGACGTGGAATTTCAGGGTTATTTTGATTTGCATTTCCCTGATGACTAAAGATGATGAACATTTCTTTAGGTGCTTCTTGGCCATTCGAGTTTCCTCAGTTGAGAATTCTTTGTTTAGCTCTCTACACCATTTTTTTTCATCAGGTTATTTGATCGTCTGGAGTTTAATTTCTTGAGTTCTTTGTATATATTGGATATTAGCCTTCTATCAGATGTACGATTGGTAAAGATCTTTTCCCAATCTGTTGGTTGCTGTTTTGTCCTACTGACAGTGTTCTTTGCCTTACAGAAGCTTTGCAATTTTATGAGGTCCCATTTGTCAATTCTTGATTTTAGAGCATAAGCCAGTTGTGTTCTGTTCAGGAACATTTCCCCTGTGCCCAGGTATTTGAGGGTCTTCCTCACCTTCTCTTCTATTAGTTTCACTGTATCTGGTTTTATGTGAAAGTCCTTTATCAACTTGGACATGAACTTTGTACAAGAAGATAAGAATGGATCAATTTACATTCTTCTATGTGCTGACCTCCAGTTGAACTAGCACCATTTCCTGAAAATGCTGTCCTTTTTCCACTGGATGGTTTTAGCTCCTTTGTCAAAGATCAGGTGACCATAGGTGTGTGGGTTCATTTCTGGATCTTCAACTCTATTCCAATGATCTTCCTGCCTGTCTCTATACCAATACCATGCAGTTTTTTTTATCACTATTGCTCTGTAGTACACCTTGAGGTCAGGGATGGTGATTCCCCCAGAAGTTGTTTTATTGTTGAGAATAGTTCTCGATATCCTGAGATTTTTGTTATTCCAAATGACTTTGCAAATTGCTCTTTCTAACTCTATAAAGAATGGATTTGGAATTTTGGTGGAGATTGCATTGAATCTGTAGATTGCTTTTGGCAAGATGGCCATTTTTACTAAATTAATCCTGCCAATCCAGGAGCATGGGAGATCTTTCCATCTTCTGAGATCTTCGATTTCTTTCTTTAGAGACTTGAAATTCTTGTCATACAGATCTTTCACTTGCTTGGTTAGATTCACACCAAGGTATTTTATATTATTTGTGACTATTGTGAAGGGTGTCATTTCCCTATTTTCTTTCTCAGTCTATCTTTCAAATAAAGGAAGGCTACTGGTTTGTTTGAGTTGATTTTATATCTAGCCACTTTGCTGAAGTTATTTATCAGGTTTAAGAGTTCTCTGGTGTAAGTTTTAAGGTCACTTACGTATACTATCATATCATCTGCAAATAATAAAATTTTAACTTCTTCCTTTCCTATTTGTATCCCTTTGACTTTCTTTTGTTGTCTAATTGCTCTGACTAGGACTTCCAGTACTCTATTGAATAGGTAGGGAGAAAATTGACAGCCTTTTCTAGTCCCTGTTCTTAGTGGGATTGCTTCAAGTTTCTCTTCACTTAGTTTGATGTTGGCTACTGGCTTGCTGTATATTGCTTTTACTATTTTTAGGTATGGACCTTGAATTCATGATCTTTCTAAGACTTTTACCGTGAAGGAATGTTGAATTTTGTCAAGTGATTTCTCAGCTTTTAGTGATATGATCATGTGGTTTTTCTTTCTTTGAGTTTGTTTATATAGTGAATTAAGTTAATGGATTTCCGAATATTGAACCATCCCTGCATTCCTGGAATAAAGCCTATTTGATCATGATGGATGATTGTTTTGATGTGTTTTTGGATTTGGTTTGCAAAAATCTATTGAGTATTATTGCATCGATATTCATGAGGGAGACTGATCTGAAGTTTTCTTTCCTTGTTCTGTCTTTGTGGTTTAGGCATGAGCGTAATTGTGACTTCGTAGAATGAATTGGGTAGTGTTCCTTCTGTTTCTATTTTGTGGAATGGTTTAAAAAGAATTGGTATTAGGTCTTTTTGGAAGGTTTGATAAAATTCTGCACTAAAACAATTTGGTTCTGGGCCTTTTTGATGGGGAAACTTTTAATGACTGCTGCTATTTCTTTAGGGGTTATGGGACTGTTTGGATGGTTTATCTGCTCCTGATTTAACTTTGGTACCTGGTATCTGTCTAAAAAATTGTCCATTTCATCCAGATTTTCCAGTTTTGTTGAGTATAGGCTTTTCTAGTAGGATCTGATGATTTTTTTAATTTTCTCAGTTTCTGTTGTTATGTCTCCCTTTTCAGTTCTGATTTTATTAATTTGGAAACTGTCTCTGTGCCCTCTGGTTACTTTACCTAAGGGTTTATCTATCTTGTTGATTTTCTCAAAGAACCAAATCCTGGTTTTGTTAATATGCTGTACAGTTCTTTTTGTTTCTACTTGGTTGATTTCAGCCCCGAGTTTGATTATTTCCTGCTATCTACTCCTCTTGGGAGTATTTGCTTCTTTTTGTTCTAGAGCTTTCAGGCATGCTGTCAAGTTGTTAGTGTATGTTCTCTACAGTTTCTTTTTGTAGGCACTTATTGCTATGGGATTCCCTCTTAGCACTGCTTTCTTAGAGTGCCACAAGTTTTGGTATGATATGTCCTCATTTTCATTAAATTCTAAAAAGTCTTTAATTTCTTTCTTTATTTCTTCCTTCGCCAAGTCATTATTGAGTAGAGCATTGATCAGTATCCATGTGTATGTGGGATTTCTATTGTTTTTGTTATTACTGAAAACCAGCCTTAGTCCATGGTGATCTGATATTATGCAAAGGATTATTTCAATCTTTTTTTAATCTGATGAGGTCTGTTTTTTGACCAATTATATGGTCTATTTTAGTGAACGTGCCATGAGGTGCTGAGAAGGTATATTCTTTTGTTTTAGGATGAAATGTTCTATAGATATCTGTTAAATCTATTTGGTTCATAACTTCTGTTAATTTCACTGTGCCTCTGTTTAGTTTCTGTTTTCATGATCTGTCCATTGCTGAACGTGGGATGTTGAAATCCCCCACTATTATTGTGTGAGGTGCAATGTGTGCTTTGAGCTTTAGTAAAATTTCTTTTATATATGTGGGTGCCCTTGCATTTGGAGCATAGATGTTCAGAATTAAGCGTTCATCTTGGTAGATTTTTCCTTTGACAAGTATGAAGTGTCCTTCCTTATTTTTTTTTATTACTTTTGGTTGAAAGTCGATTTTATTTGATATTAGAATGGCTACTCCAGCTTGTTTCTTGGGACCACTTGCTTGGAAAATTGTTTTCCATCCTTTTACTCTGAGGTAGTGTTTGTCTTTGTCATTGAGGTACGTTTCCTATATGCAGCAAATTTCTGGGTCCTGTTTATGTATACAGTCTTGTTAGTCTATGTCTTTCTATTGGGGAATTGAGTTCATTGATATTGAGATATTAAGGAAAAATGAATGTTGCTTTCTGTTATTTTTGTTATTAGAGGTGGAATTATGTTTGTGTAGCTATCTTCTTTTGGGGTTGTTGGAAGATTACTTTCTTGCTTTTTCTAGGTTGTAGTTTCTCTCCTTGTTTTGGAGTTTTCCATCAATTATCCTTTGAATTTCTGAATTTTTGGGAAGATATTGTGTAAATTTGGTTTGTCATGGAATATCTTGGTTTCTCCATCTATAGTGATCTACAATTTTGCTGGGTATTGTAGCCTGGGCTGGCATTTGTGTTCTCTTAGGGTATGTATGATAACAGTCCAGGATCTTCTGGCTTTTCTAGTATCTGGTAAGAAGTCTGGTGTAATTTTTGTTGTTGATGTTGTTGTTGTTGTTGTTGTTGTTGTTGTTGTTGTTTTGAGACAGGGTTTCTCTGTGTAGCCCTGGATGTCCTGGAACTCA
>JANHMN010000008.1:5339629-5357161 GCA_030674055.1 Rhabdomys pumilio
TTTTGAGACAGGGTTTCTCTGTGTAGCCCTGGATGTCCTGGAACTCACTCTGTAGACCAGGCTGGCCTCGAACTCAGAAATCCGCCTGCCTCTGCCTCCCAAGTGCTGGGATTAAAGGCGTGCGCCACCACTGCCCGGTTTGGTGTAATTCTTATAGGTCTGCTTTTATATGTTACTTGACCTTTTCCCCTTACTTTTTCTAGTATTTTTTCTTTGTTTTATGTATTTGATGTTTTGATTATTATGTGACAGAAGGAATCTAGTGCATTTGGAGTTCTGTAGGCTTCTTGAATGTTCATGGGCATCTCTTTCTTTGAATTAGGGAAGTTTTCTTCTATAATTTTGTTGAAGCTATTTACTGGCCCCTTAATTTGGGAATCTTCACTCTCATCTATACCTATTATCCTTAGGTTTGGTCTTCTCATTGTGTCCTGGATTTCCTGGATGTTTGGGGTTAGGAGCTTTTTGCATTTTGCATTTTCTTTGACAGTTGTGTCAATGTTTTCCATGGTATCTTCTGCAAATGAGATTCTCTCTTCTATCTCTTGCATTCTGTTGGTGTCTCCTGATCTCTTTCCTAGGTTTTCTATCTCCCGTTGAGATTTCCTTTTTTAGATCTTGGATGGTTTTGTTTAATTCCTTCACCTCTTTGGTTGTGCTTTCTTGCAGATCTTTAAGGAATTTTTGTGTTTTCTCTTTAAGGGCTTCTACCTGTTTACTTGTATTCTCCTTTATTTCTTTAAGGGAGTTGTTTATGTCCTTCTTAAAGTCTTCTATCATCCTGATGAGAAGTGATTTTAAATCTGAATCCTGCTTTTCCGGTGTGATGGGGTGTCCAGGACTTGCTATGGTAGGAGAAGTGGGTTCTGATGATGCCAGGTTACTTTCGTTTCTGTTGCTTATATTCTTGCGCTTGCCTTTCGCCATTTGGTTAACTCTAGCGCTACCTGAACTCACTGTCTCTGACTGGAGACTATCTTTCCAGTTATGCTGCTTGTGTCAGAACTTCTCAGAGTCTAGGTGTCTCTGATCTTGTGGTCCTGAGCTCTTGGGTGGAAGAACTGGAACTCAGGCTGCCTCTGGGATTTTGAAATCCTGTTGCAGTGGTTCCTCCAGGATGGCTCAAAATATGGTTGGTACCTTCACAGGAGCAGACCAGCTAGGTGTTTGCCACAGCCAAAGGGAGCAAGCAAGGGACAGAAGTGGAATGGTATTCCAGTGGTGTGGGGTTTGGATGCTGAGTGTCACAGGCTCCCAGTTGTAACTCTGGGGCATAGGGTAGTGGGAGGGGGTACTCACCAGCTGTTCTGGGTGCAGTGGCTCCTATAGGATGTCTCAGGAGATGGTGCCTTCAAGGGAGCAAACCAACTGTGTGTCTGCCCCAGCCAAAGGGACCAAGCAAGGGCTCCCACAAACCTCTTAAGAGACAGATGATTTCCATATATCAAGCAGGAGTGGACTAGAGATCTTTGTGGATTTTCAATGGTAAATATTAATTATTCACTTGACAGAATCTAAAACCACTGATCAAGCAAGCCTCTTTACATGTCTGTGAGAAATTACCTTAATGTCATTATCTGAAATTGGATTGTCTACATTAAAAGTAGGCAGCATTGGGTTTACATCCTGTAGCACATAAAAAGAAGAAAGCTAGCTGAGAACAAATGTTAGTTACTTCCTCCTTCCTGACTGTGGATAAAATGTGACTGTCTCAAGCTCCTGCACAATTTCCCTGCCACTTGACCTGTGAGC
Organism: Rhabdomys pumilio; assembly: GCA_030674055.1. Classification (NCBI taxonomy): domain Eukaryota; kingdom Metazoa; phylum Chordata; class Mammalia; order Rodentia; family Muridae; genus Rhabdomys; species Rhabdomys pumilio. Next base: position 5,341,382 of record JANHMN010000008.1, read on the forward strand.
CAAATAATTTCTTCCCCTTCTGTTGCTTTTGTCCAGGTGTTTTATAAAACGAATAGGAAAATCAACTAAGACAGAAACTTGATACCAAGAAAAGGGGCTATTGCTGTGATATACTTAACAATGAGGTTCTCAGGACTTTGGAGCTGGTTTGTGAGAAGATTGTGGACAAGTGTATCAGATTGAGATTATATTGTTGTGATGAAACACCATGACCAAAAGTAAGTTGGAGAAGACAGGGTATATTTGGCTTATACTTCCTTGTTGCTATGTATTATTAAGGTCAGGAACTCTAACAGAGCAGGAACCTGTAGGTAGGATCTTGATGCAGAGCCTATAAAAGAATACTGCTTACTGTCTTTCTCCCTATGGCATGCTCAGACTCATCTCATAGAACCTAGGGTCACCAGCCCAGGAGTAGTCCTACCTACAATGGGATGGACCTTTCCACATCAATCAGCAATTAAAAAAAATTCCCGACAAATATGCCTACATCTCAACTTTATAGGTGTATTTTCTCAACTGAGGTTCCCTCCTCTCAGATGACTGTAGCTCCTGTCAAACTGACATAAAAACAACCCAGGGCAAAGAGATTTGGTCTGTGGACTATAAAGTGTTCTTGAATACTCTAAGTGAAGCTGAGTTGAGAAGGTCAGAAAGCAGAGAAAATGTGGAGTGTGAAAACTAGGCTCCTGAGGTTTCAGCTGAAAATGGGGATGTTATTAGAAAGCTGGGGACATTCGTATGTCAATTTGGCAAAGAATGTGTTTTTTTTCTACCCATGTCCTTAGAACTTGTATTTAAAAATAAAGAACTAATCTGTTTAGCCGATGAAATTGCTGTACAGGAAAACATTCAGGTTGTGACATGGTAGCTGATTACTGTATTTATCCAGGTTGACAGTGAAAAAAATCAAAACTTTGGGCATAAAAATATAATTGTTAAAGAAGATTATTGAACTCATGCCTGTTAAAAATTATAGCTGGGATACATGTTGAAAGTGGTTATACTTTTAAAAATAACCATCCTGCTCTTCCCTGGAACCATAGTAAATATGCCTCCAAGGAAAAGACACTACCCATCAGAGGCTCCATTACATGAAAATATAAATACATTTGAAAGGAGAGAGTATCACAAGTATCTGTTAAACATTTCAAAATCCACACTATTTCCCTCCCCCAGCTACCTGTCTTCTTTATAGTCCACATGACACTCTCTCCCACTCTTGTTGTCCTCTCTATCTCTCTGGCTCATTATGCTCTACATTTTATTTGCTGTCTCATTATTTCCACTATTCTTTCCTGATCTTCCTTCTCTAGCCCTGGCCATGTCCAGTCTGCTCTCTTTTCTTTCTTCTAGAGACCTTTCCAGAAATCTCTGGATCTTTTTTTCTTTCTTGATCATAATAAAAGCCTTTCCCTTATCCTTGCCCACACCATGGAACATTCATGTCAGCAGTTTCTCTACTCTGCCCCTCACATACAGTGACCTGAACTGAGGGAACTATTAGCTAAAGCATAAACCTCTTGAGATAAAAGAACTGCATAAATCCAGACTGGTTTACAAACTACTTAAGCAGACTTTTTCATAAGCTTGTCCTTATTTGTCATCTAAAACATTTACTAATTTTCCAGAAGAGAACATTTTCAAATGAAGATTTTTGAAAGTATTGGTTTCTAAGTCTTTCACAGACACTGCCATAAGTCTTTGAGTTTGATGTGATTACTGGCCATGGGCATCAGGAGCCTTATCACCCACTGCAGACACCCTAATGTTCCTTCCAGCTGCAAAGTGTTCTTTCTAAGAAATTGGAAGACTATTCCATTGGTCTTTCTCTCTTCAACAAATTTCTCCAAAGGAGTATTTTCCCATGCACGACACTTAAAATGTATCTCATCATTAGATACTTGTAAAAGAATTGGTCACATTTAAATTGAACATCATTTTATGAAAATCTTCTCATTTATCTTGTAAAGCTGACATACATAAGCACCAGTGGAGAGAAAGTTACATGTTCTACAGTACATTGGCCTCCTCAAGATTATTTGTTCACCAAAGATCTTTTCCTTGTCAAGCAAGCACTGATCCTAACTAGTATTATAGCTTAAGAAGAGAGGTGGTCCAGGGGTTAGGAGTGCTGGCTGTTCTTCCAGAGGACCCAGGTTCAGTTTCAAGTACCCACATAATGACTTACAACCATCTGCAACTCCAGTTCTACTTACATATATTTGGGCTGAAAACTCACACAAATGAAATAAAAATAAATCTTAAAACAAACAAACAAATCAAGAACTCAGAACAAAGAAGTGCCTATCGTTGATATCAAGAACAAGCAGAAAGGATGGAGGTGGAACTAGCAGGTGAAGAAAGGTTGGAATTAAAAAGAAAAATTCTCCTGCCAGGCTAAAACTCCAGGAAATCAGGTTTGTTTCTATATTAGAATTATTACACTATTTGTGTGAGATAAACTGTTTCCTGTGCTGAGAATCTTCCTACCATCATAGCTACTACTATTCTTTGTTATTGTACTGGCATGTCATCTTACTGTTCTGTGTGCTGTTTGCATTGGCATGCCCTGTTCTAGCTCCAGTGGCCTTTTTCTTCAAGCTGGAAATGATAGAACTTCTGCCTTATCAGCTAAGGTTTCTTAGGGGCACAGGAGAGCAAAGCTTGCTTTCCTAGCTTTAGGTAAGATTCTGACTAGTCTAACATTACTTCCCCCCTGCAGGAGCATTAGATAAATTGAAGAAGGAAGAGATACCAAAAAAGTGAGAGATTTAAAGACTGAAGGACTCTTGAATGGTCTGGTGTCACATTTCCCTTTAGGTTCCAGACACATAGGAATATTTTATATGTTTGAGAACGTAAAATGAGAAAATCTCTGAATGCCAATGTACTACAGTAAAACTTGAAAAAACTTCCAAGATGATAGGATGCCAAGACTGTGTCCTGGGAGTATCTGTGACTACCTTGAAAATGTAGCTTTGCAAAACAGTAAGTCTCACTATGCTGCTCACACCACCAAGGAATGAAACTGACATGCAGAAGACCCGTGTGAATGTACTCTGACATTTGTGCACATGTAAAGACTGGGACAAATGGACAAGTCCTCAGTTGTTGGCATGCAGTAGGGCCACAGCTAGAGCCTAAAAGGAAATACCCCTTCCTCTTACTCAGCCTTGATCCTCTTACCCAGCCTTGAAGTTTAAAATTGTTTTTGCCAGTAAGCAGAAAAGAGAATCTGCAGATTCAAGGGTTGTGTGTGCTCTGTAAATTCCTATAAATTGTCAACTATAAAACTGAAGCCCAAACATGTCTCCTGGATCCAGAGTCTATCTTCATTCATGATGCCACAGAGAAGAAGACAGCTGACCTGGGGGAGACATGGCACATTATTCCACACCTTCTTTTATTTGAAATATTATCCAGAAATTTGGAAAGAAAAATAAAAGACCTGATTTCATAAATGAAGGAATAGAGCTGTGAGTCATGGTTTGGTCCATATTAATATAAGAGAGATGGCCCCATACTCAAATCAGTTTACAGAAAGACTGTGTCCTCTGCATTCAGATATAAAGTTAATAAAGAGTTAATGGCAAGCATCTAGTCCTAATGGCAGGAGAAGAATTCAGTGTTGAGCTATTGGCTCAGAGGAAAATAACTCATGTTCTCACTGAGAGGCTTTTGCCCTTCCTGTACATGTAATTGCTACAAACTCCACTATAGATTTTCCTAATGTTTCACAGATGCATGAGCGTAGCAAGTCAGGAATAAAAATGTTCTGGAATTAAAGTAAAAAATAAAATGCAGGAATAAGTTACATGCAAACTAACAATTGTGCTAACGAATGCAGAAAACTATCCAAAGAAGACATACAGTCCCCAGTCCCTCAGGAAGAGGCGGGTGGAGAGCAAAATATCATCAGTGTCTTGTAAAGGTGAAATTGCATTACACATGCCAACAGGTCTCAAGCCATTACATAGAAAACAAGATTTAAAAGTCAAAGTTCTCAGTGATGTTGCAGGATCATCATCATCTCCTCCTCTCCATTACTGTCCTCTGCTGCTTCTTTTATCCATCTTCATTATTATTATTTTGACAAAAGCACCTTGTGCATTGACAAGTCTACAAGGAGGTATGTAGGTATATCACTCCTTTTTACTCTTGTCTTCAGAGTCTTACTAATTTGTTCAAATGACCTTGAACTCACTCTGCCCAAGCGGGCCTTGAACTTGGGATCTTCCTGCTACAGCCTTCCTAGAAATTGAGATACAGGCCTTTGCTATCAGCCTTAGTTTGTTCAACATTCTTCTTTAAATATTCTAATTTCAGCAAAGATGTCAGGAATGTATACAAACCCTTCTAGAATAATATTCTTGAATTCACAGTCTACATACAGGAATAAGTTAGCACAATAGGGCAGTTTATTATGTGAAGCCATTTGGTGATAAAGCAATTTTCATTCCTTTAACATGTTGAGAAGAAGAATTTATAAATGACACTAGTGCGAAGTAAGCACAATTGGCAATGGCTTGGAGCTTGATCTTGGGAATCAGAGACTGCAGGTTACGATGATCTTGTGTTTACTATGTAATTGAGGCTATTTCTCAGCACCTGTCTCCCTCAGATCAATCATCACTACAATTGGATTAATAAAGTTATTATTTTGATGAACTTCATAAAAGCACTAAAACTTGTGCCTGTGGTATAACAAGCCAACAATAATTATGCATATTATATGGGTTTATTTATTACAGTTGGGGGAAAATATCAGGATATTAAGAGTAACTTTGAGTATATGGACTTAATAGATACATTACCAAGAAATTATTTAATTTATGATGTTTAAAGTATCTTCCCATGTGCTTTATTTTGGCTATTTTTATATTAACCTTAGAAAATGGTCTTTGATATTATAATTATCAAGGAGTATTTTACTTTCTCATTGCTGTTATAGGATACTCTGAAAGATGTAACCCAAGAAAGACCTGGCAACAGGCAGGGAAGGTCTGGTTCCAGGAGCAAGACATTAACAGGTCATACTGTCCACACATTAAGGAGGCAAATGGTGAGTAGAATGGCGAGCAACCCACTTCCTCCAGCAAGTTTGTGCCTTCTCAGGTTACACAACTGTTCTAGTTTTATTTCTGTTGCTGAGATAAGACCCCCTAACAATCATGAGGAACTCAAACGGCTAGTTGCATCAGATCCACAGCAAAAGCACAGGAAAATGAAAGCATGCTTACTCTTCCTACTGCTTGCTTGTGCTCAGCTCAATTTCTATACGTTTATACAGTCCAGAAGTAGTGCTACTCACAGTGGGCTGGCTCTTCACACAGAAATTAACTTAATTAGTCAATCCTCCACAGACAGGCCCACAGGCCAACAGAATGTATATAATCCCTCACTGAGCCTCTCTTCTCAGGTGTGTTAAGCTACACATTACAACAACCTTGCCAAATGACATCATCACCCTCTGGGGACTAAGTATTCAAAAACATGACCTTATGCAGACACTTTATTTTTAGAGCACAATATGTTGTGACTGGCTCCCATATGTTCATGGAAATCTCTTAATACAAAATGCCTCTAGTCAACCTCAAAAGCTTCCAAAGCCTTTAGTAGTCCTAGCACTGTTCAAATGTCTAAAGCCCAAAGTCTCTTCTAAGACTAATGCAATAGCCTAAACCCCTGTAAAATAAGAATACAAATTACATATTTCCACCATACAGTGTGCCAGAGCATATATTTCCATTCCAAATGGAAGGAATGGTGGCATGGCAAAGAAAGACTGGACAAAAAAAGGGTCATGTTCTAGCAGGACAAACATCAACTAACTTCTGTAGCTTCATGTTCAGTATCTGAATCTCCTAATGTAGTCATCTGGGCTCCAAAAAGCTATAGAAGCCCCACCACTCCAACTGTACTGTGTGCAGCATACATGGATTATCTCTTGGTCTGGACCCATTTTCTAATTTCAGCTATCCTTGGCAGACATCCATGGTTATGGCATCTCCAGTATTCTGAGCTTTCCATTACACCTGTGCCTTGCCTTCACAACTTTACACAGTGGCCTCTGAGGGCCTTTTTTGTGTGGACTTTGGCTCTGCCACATATTGCTTAGCCTCAGCAGCATTTCAATACACACTACCCCATCTTATAATTTCCCTGCCTTCAATATGTGTTCCACATGAGCAATACTGACAGGATCTGATGCTAGTTTAGGACAGAGACTAGCATTCCTGGACCATAGCTGCATGGGTTTCTGTGTTCTGATACTAGAGAAACACTCTCCTAGACTGTTGCTTTTTCAAATGCAGGGAACCTGTCAGCTGTATTCCTAGTTCCAATTTCCTGTTTCACCTAAATTTTCATCTTCACAAATTATGGCCTTGAATGAGTGAGTTTTGTTACTCAGGACACTTTTTTTTACTGCCCTAGTGCAAAGGCAGGTTTCTCTTTACTGGCTTCAATCTCTTCAATAGTTACAGCCATTTCGTTGTCTACGTTCTCTCTGTTCACAACTCTAATCTTGCTTACACACTTTTTAAAGCAAACTTTGTATTTTTAAATTACTTTTTCACTATTTGTTGCTGTCTCAGTGTAGATCTGAGTGAGGGTGTCAACTGCCTTGGAGTTTCCTCTACCAAACAAATAGTTCATTGCTTTTCAATTCAGCCTCAGTCATGATCAAGGACACAGACAGAATGTAGACATATTCTTTACCAGAATATAATCTGAATGGCCCCTAGTCCAGCTCCTAGCAGAGTCCTTGTTTCCTTCTGAATCCTTATGAGCCTGGTCTTGAAAGTCCATATTTCTCTATAACTTCTGATCTTCTAAACTTCCACCAGAATGCCCATTAAACCATGCTTATAGACCTTATGAGTTTCTCTAATCCAAAATTCTAAACTCTTCTACATCCCTCCCTCATATCAAATCCTAAGGCCTAAAAACCATATGGCCAGGCTTATCACAGTATCAGCCTTCTCATACCAATTTATGTCTTAATTATTTTCCTGTTGTTAAAAATAAAATATTCTGACAAAAGCAATTTAGAGAAGAGAGAATGCTTTTTGACTTAGAGTACCATTGGATATAGTCCGTCATGTCAACAGGCAGGAAAGGCACAGTGGCAGAAAAACTAACTGGTCAGTGACATTGCATCAATACTCAGAAAGCAGGTGGTGAAGAGGAAAGCAAGACTATAAAGCTTCAAAGCCAACCCCAAATAATGCACTTGCTCCATCAAGGCTCCACCTCCTAAAAGTTTCACAACGCTCCCAAAGAGTGTCACCACCTGGAGTGTTCCAACATATGAGCCTATAGGAACATTTCACATTTGAACTACAAGGGGAAAGGGATGGTACGCTACATGATGACTGTGGCCTTTTTTGTCAGCTAAAATGGATTTAGAATCACTTAGGACATTGAGAAATACCCAGAGGTATTATAAGGATCAATTATAAAGATCCTTCCAGAGATTTTGAGTTACTTATGGGGGAAGATATACCCTGAATGTAGAAGGTAAATTCTGTAGTCAAATTGATGGTGTACAGAGAAGTAAGGGGAAAAAATCAGCTCAGCACATGCACCCCCCTTTCTGTTTCTTAGCCATGATGTACATGAATCACACTTCACCACACCCTTCTTGATGTAAAGTACTGAGCTCTACTATGAGCCACCATAATTCCTTTCTCCTTAAGTTCATTCAGGACTTAGTACAACATGAAGAACTACTAATAAAGTGGTTTTCAGATAAGTATATTTCAAACATCCTGTTCAAATTTGAATGTCTCCCCTGGAAAAATTAAATGAACGTGAACCTTTATTTTTAATACTATTATGTAACTGTGGAAAGTCCCGGACACATGTCCAAACCTTAAAATGTAAATTTGAGCTGAGCTATACATTAGTAAAATAGTCCTCTTGTGGCCTGAGGAGAAAGAAAGTTAACACAACTATGTCTAACCTTGTATGCCAGAAGGAATGCACTAACCTGGAAATAATATTGTATTCTGCACTTTTGGAATTTGGGCACCATTAGCTTTCTAAGTGGACAAAGATCTCATGGGAGATTTATACTTTGTTCCGGTGTAATTTCTCTTGAACGTGGGTAAGTTTTCTACATAGCAAAGTGATAAGGAGGCACTGATTATCAAACTATTTAGGGCTTTGTTAACATTCTTTTCTTGCTATTACAGTTTAAATAAAGGTTTTGAAAACACTCCCCTCATCAGGGTAGAGTGGAAGGTACTCTGTAAGAGTTAGAGTGGAAAGTCTGGTTTCAAGTTAAACAATTACTTATGAAATGCAGTGTCTGTGAACCTCTCTAAAGCTGAGGAGCAGTGGTTTGAATCCTTTTGGATTTTGCTGCTGTTTGTCTTCGTTCATCTGACATTTTCAACCTAAAGGGCAATGATGGCTTTCTCCTTCCCTTTGTGTCCTTGTGCTAGCGAATTTTCACCCTTCTCCTTCAAGGTCATCTTTAATATATTAAAGACATCCCTGAAGTAGACACTATAACCACATCGGCTCCTGGAACTGGGCAAGACACTTCCCCAGGGAAGCATGCCTCTCTGCTTAAAGCATGGTTTTCAAAAAAAACTTAGTTGGTTCTGAATCCTATTTCTACCACATATTAACTCTATAGTCCGTGGGAAGATATTTTACCTTTACAAATTTCAGCAGCTCCAAAATGTAAATAAAAGTAAGAACAATGGTGTCTTTTTAAAGTATTATGTGGATTATGTGCAAATCACTTGGTTTTTTTTTTTTATAACTATTGAACAAGTCCACTTTGAGCGCCAAAATGTCCTGTCCATCAGGGCATTATACAGGGTCCTGGGAGACCACCTAAGAGAGAATGGGGGATAAATGGGTGAACACAAATAACCACTACTTGTCTATAGACTGATTAAACATATTTTTTACTTTTTTACACACAGGTTATAATATACAAAAAGGCAGGATATGGGGAAGGGGATGATGCAGGAGCACAGGTGTTCAGGAGGAGTACAGATATCTTCCAGACCAGAGTGTCAGCTGGGTGAACGTTCAGGGGACAGATCACTATGACTCCGCCTATGATTCATTCACTTATCCTTATCTAAGTTGGTACTATCCACCAAGGCTACCTATCTACAAGGTCTATGACTATTTAGCCTGGCAATTTTCCACCAAAACTGCTTGTTTACAATAGCTTCTAGCCATCTGATTCAGTGTTTTTCCACAGAGACCCAAGACTTTGTATTAGCAGGCATTTATGTCAGGCCTATGGCTGATTCTAGGCCTTCAACGTATAAGCAGGGCTGCCACTGACATTGTGCTATTAGCACAATGAGATAGTCTGGTGCATTTACACCTAAATGAATGAGTGCAACCCAAGTTTAGCTTTCTATGGAGTAAAAAATTGCATCTTCGATGGACAATGTAATATTTCAAGTGCACGTAGGATGAAAAGTTATTGTTTTTTTTTTTTAAAAAAGTCTTTTTCAATATTTAATCCAAAAATTTTGTGCTATAAAGCATGATCCTCTACCACACAAGTATAGCAGACTGGGGTGCTGATGGATGAAGGACAAAGTAGTTTATTAAGTCCTTTTCAGTTTTCAGTTGTTTTTCTTTGCAATAAACAAAGAAGTATTGCCCTATCATTGCTACCCTAGTGGTCTGTGCTGCTGCATAGTATAATCCCTCTGCAGTTACTCTTACTCTGAAATCTTTCCCCAGGGTCTCAGTAAGTCTCCCAACATTGACCAACCAATTTATATGGCAATGAAGCTAAGTCATAAAAGCTAATCATGGCTCTGTTTTTAAAGGGTACAAGTTAACATGATTAGACTATTTAGAATGAGGAAAAGCCAAAAAAATATGGGAGTGGTGAAATAATAAAGTTTGTGTCTGAATTATAATTCCTGTCATATTTGACAAATAATCACATTTGTAGATATTAGTTAAAGTATGTGAAAGTTTTTTATTCTGACATATTGTGTAGGTAGACAGGTATGTAGATACCTGTATGCACACATACATACATACCCATATAACATGTGCTAATACTTAGTTGCTGATTTAGTTAATTTCACTTTGTTTTGTGAAGATTTTTTAAATAATTGTTACTGGAGGTGCCATGGCACACATGTGGAGCTCAGAGGATAACTTGCAAGTGTAGATCTCTTCTTCCCATGTGAGTCCTGAGAATGAAACTCCAGCCAATAGGCTGGGCAGCAAATGCCTTTACCCACTGAGCCTTTTTGCCAGCCCTCAAAAGGTATTTTTGTGATAAGGAAACTTAAGTTGTAGTTAAACATTTTAAATTTGGAATCTATATTTTTGTTATAGAAACAATACTTTTGTTTTAGAATATAACAAAATCTTTTCATTGTTAAATCTTTGTTTATAATAAAGGAAAATAGAAAGAAGAGCATGCAAACCTTTCAGCATACTCCATGCAGGTCACATGAGCATGGGCATGGTGAGTGTGAAAGAGAGCAATGACCCAGTGGAAGATCTGACACACGGTAGAGCTCCCATGACAAACTGCCCCAGACTCTGTAAATTATGTGGCAGCAATCTGCTTTCTCATATGCTGGAGATTTGGGTCTGAGATGGGTGAGCCAGCCGGATTGGTTCCTGCTGAGGCTTCTTCCTTGTGAGTAAAGGTATCTGCCTGTCTCTGGTGTGTTCTTAGAGTTCTTTTCTCTGTCACTGTGTGCACACCTTAGGTGTCTTGGTGTGTGCACATTTCTTCCTGGTAGATGGAGCCCAGTCAGATTGGGTAGACTCACACCGATGGCCTCATTTGGAGTTAAGTACCCCTTTAAGAGCCCCAGCTTCAGATATAGTCACATGCTGAAATAAGGAGTTAAGAATTCAAGTGACTTCTCAGAGACCCACTTGAGACCATTACACTGGCTGCCTGCTCAGACTTTCTCCTTCTTTTGTGTCTGAGGTGATCAGATTCTTAAGGGTCAGGAACAAGAAAAATAAGCAGAAACAGAACAGAACACCAGAGTGTCCATTGTCCATTTATAATGAAAACCAGGACTTCACTGGTGTCAACACTGTATTATAGGAAACAGTCATGTGCACCAGCAGTATAGGTCACGGAAGGGGTTCTGGCTACCTGAAAATCACAGATAGACTTAATAAATGCTGCTCAACTTCACTGTTTAATATTTTTCTCCATATATCTTAATATATATAAGAATTTGCAAGTATTATGTTGTCTTAGGGACCTGAATTGCTTTGTCCTAAAGCAGATGGCTTGTTTGTTTTATTGGTTATTTAGTGCTATTACAATATGGCCGTCAGGAAGGTTAATGAAAGCAGCTGCTGGAGTTCTATGTCTTGGTTCTTGACACATATAGATAAAGTGAATGTTAATCGATTTATTCATTAAAATTACTGTATCAAGAAATGCAGCACAGTTTCCAGGCTGTTGGTACTGTGAACACTGTCCTATACAAAGATGACACCAAAGTGCATTGTAGTAACAAGGTTGGAAAGTGCTGCTTCCCTGCGATGTCTGCTTTTGGATAACTTATTGGAACATGTTGTTTGCCAAAGAATTTTCCATTTTGATATGTAAACAAAACAAAGCAAAAGAAAATCTTCCAGATCATTAAGATAAATTTTAGCAATTAATTTTGTATATAAATAACACATTTCTTTTTGAATTACAGACTGTCTTCTCTTCATTTTGCTATTGAATTATCTATTGATTTGTGTCCATTATTTGTATAAACATTATATTATGTTTGTCCTCAAATTTCAAAGGAGACTGTTATGACTGATTTTTGTTGTTATTTTGTCTTGATGCTTTTTAAAACAGTGTCTCACTCTGTAGCCAGGTTGACCTTGAACTTATGCAGTGATCCAGCTTCAACCTCCTGATAGTCAGATGACAGGTATAAGCTACCTTGCCCAGCTCAGTGATAATTCCGATTGCCTGAAAAAAAAAAATGCTACTTTTATGTAGTCCAAAGTTAAGATTTTCCCCCTTATAATTTTCTCACAGTCTTCCTTTCTATCCCTGAGATCAGATTTATATACACATATGTGTATATGTATAAACTTGGCTATTTATAAATTAAACTCCCTTTTTTGTCATCTATATGGGATACAAAAACTTTGCTTTCCATGAAGTAAACAAGCATCTAGATCATTTGTTGCTAGAGGCCATGTGGTGTGCAAGAACTGTGGCTATGACCCTGAGAAAATTGCTTGCCCTCACAGAAATGTATTTCCTGAGAAATGAGGACAACAGTGTGTACTGCCTAGAGTTGATGAGAATAAAACTACGCTGCATGTGTGAAAACACCTGTAGGCACTCCATAAGTGTCAGTGATTCTCACTTCTGCAGATGGGTTTCTGTTGAACATCAATATTGTCCACACTGTGCTAGTTGCATTTTCTTTATAATGCAACCCACTTCCTGGACTATTTGGAAAGTTTCCATGGACTAAAATACATGAGCTTCCTAGAGTTTACGATCTCTTCAGTCGTGGGTGATTGGCCAGGTTTAGAGTGCCAGGCATAAATTCCCTGCTGTTGATGGACCTTAAGTCCAGTTAGACACATGTTCTCATTACCTCCAAGCTAAAAGCAACACTGTTGCACCATTGTGGCTCTTTTGTCTGGCCAGTTCTTGTGTTTTGCTGGCTTGCTAGCTAAGTAGAAAACGTTTTTGCTTTTTTTCCCCTTTTCAGCTTACCTAGCACCTTTGAATGTTGTGAGAACTAGTCTCCAGAGGAGAGGCTCTCCAGTCACTTACAGATCTGTGGATGGGGAAATAGAAAGATGAGGTAAGAGAGAGTTTAACTGCAGAGGGAGGGAGCAAAATGCAGATAATACAGAGGGAGGAGAAGGGAGAAGGGCATAGCATTAAGGATACTTGAAAAGGCCATACAGAAACATTGTTGTATAATAACCCAACTTAAAATACATATTATATGTGTGCATTCATATATAGTTTAAATGAAGTTAGGCCACATGCAGTAAAATTGTCCTTCTCCCCAATCCCAAGACATAAATTATCTGACAAACAAAGTAAATACATCCACTGCCAAGAATGGGAAACCTCCCTTCCAGTTGTTGTTCAGAAAAGTTTAAGAAACTCCCAAGCTCTACAGGTTTTTGTTGTTGCGTTGGGCTTTCTCCCAGATTAAAGATATGTTATTATTTATTAAGACACCACACACTTTGCACACAGGGCTGGGAGAGCAGAGCAAACATTCTTTAATACACTAAGGATGCCAGAAAGAATCAAAAAGAAATCATGAACATCTGCTGTCATTGATGTCACGTTTTACATTCAAGAAAGTAAGCAATGTTATGTTTTGCCCTCCAGTTTACCATTTGCTAAATAGTGCCAACATTTGCCTCATTCCCACATGGTAATTATCCTTAATCCATGCTCATGTTCAACCTTAAGTCTACGTATCAGTTTACTCTAGTTGCTACAGTTTCATGCTACATCTTCAATGGCAGCTCTCCTCACCTTCACGTTATTACAACTGCACAAACCATGTCATCTCAACTAGTGAATTTGATAAACTGTAACTAATTTCTAAACTCTATTCAACAATGGTAAAGCAAGCCTTGAACTGGGAAAGGCCATGGCTACATCTGCCTCCACAGCAATGTGATTGGTTCAGCTGGAGATGCACTCTTAGTCCAAATGGGAGAGAAATACAATCATTTGCCCTACCAGGACTAAAAGCCAAAGAATCCTTCCTCAAGCTAAAAATAATATGTTCCCTGTAGAGTGAGATTAGAAACCTGCCTGATATCATTAAATTACCCCAGTCCCAAGCATTCATCATGTCACCCTTAGGTAGCACGAGGAAGAATTATTCTAGATATTAAGCAGTTCTGCCCTTCTCAACCTGGCTTATTCTTATACACCGGGCTTTACCTGGAGTTATCATTCATACAGTTCTTAAAGCCAGATTTGATAGCACTTTGTAAAGATATCAGAAAAGAATTATTTTTATTGAAATATGTTTGGCCCAAAAGCTAGTCTCAAGTCGAGCTTACTCTACCTTCTGAAAAGTTTCCAGTGCTGATAAGCACATTGCAAATTTCTCAACGAATGACACATCTGTATGCCCTGTGGAGGGATGTAGCTAACAATTGCACTCAAAATTATCTTTAGCATGACATTCTGAGTCTAGTGAATTGAAACAAAATCGAAACACAAAGAGAGACCTTTAGTGGCACAGGATAGAAGCTAATTTCTTCCCATCAAAAGGTTAATTTAGCAATATTGGTCATTTAAGGATCCAAAGCACATAGGATGGTGGGTGTAGTTCACTTTTCTGTATCTGGCTCACCAGCCCAACTCTGGACAATATGGTGGAATAATACCATTGTAATTACTAGCTGCTGAACAGAACCATACAAATGCATACATTCTCTTAAACGTTGCTTACCAGAGAAAGTTCTAACATCATTACACATTGCTTCCCCTCTTCCTTGGCAATTTTGTTCTTCTTCAAGTGTTGTTTTTGATTAAATACCTACATGCAATTATCTGTAGTATTTTAACCTACATGAACCAAAGCAGCAATGACAAACACATAAGCAGGGCCAGGGATGGCAAATGCTGAGGCTACTCTGAATTAGATGCTTAATTACATTTGTAATTATGGGCTGCAATACAGCCAGCTTTCCCTTCATACTTCCACTTTAAAATACTGACAGAAATGTAAGGGATAATCTAAAGTCGTACTTTCAGCTATATGGCTTTATTATCTGGGTTAGCGCAGTTCAAATATGGAATGCATAGTTGAGGACAGGTGGCTGCAATGGGAAGTGACGGTGCAGCAGGAGCTCCTGAATGAAACACAGGAAACACAGAGATCCGAAGAATGGGCAAGGGCGGCTGTGTTAAACCATTTGTATTTTCACCATATACACATGTTCAAAAACTACAAATAGTGAGTCTGAAAAGATGACTCAGCAGTTAAAAGCCAAGGCTTCTCTACCAGAGAACCAGAGTTGAGTGTCAGCACTCACACTCACAACAGTAACTCCAGTTCGGTGGTCTCGTGCGTCCTTTTGACTTCTGCCAGCACGAGGTAGTGCACAGACATATGGGCAAGCAAGCCAATTAAACACATGAAAAGATAAAAAAATCTGAACACAGCACACCATCGTTGACTATACACCATGCATCAGGAGCAATGCTGGATATTTTTTATCTGAAATAAGTTAAAACCCTACCACAAACCATGAGTTAGATACTATTCCAGCCCAGCTTTCATGAATTAAGGAACAAGAGTTCACTAAGGCTGAACACAACTTTCTCTAAGTGAAGCAAGAATTAGGAAAGGACAGCAGTAGTTCAGCATTGTTGGGATAGGGGTGTCAGTCTCCTCTGTGGTGGAACACTAAGGGGTGTCCCTGCTCCATTAAATATCCTCCTACCCATGCTCCAGCAAGAAACACTCAAGAAACTCAGTGGCTGCACACAAAAGAGATGTGAAAGAAAAAAAGATGTGAAAAAAAGAGGGGACTTTTGGAAAGAAAGGCTCTATCTAGTGAGAGTGATGTGGGAAGGGAGACAAGGTGGAAATGACTATGCTTCATCATACAAATGTATGAAATTACCAAACAATAAGAACAAATTGTACACAGGAATCATAATTTCATAGACCTAATTTGAAAATCATATCACTTTTTGATAATTTTTGAAGTGTTAAAACATTTTGGATTTTCCGTATGTGTTTGTGTGTGTGTGTGTGTGTGTGTGTGTGTGTGTGTGTGTGTGTGTGT
>JANHMN010000008.1:5359671-5425430 GCA_030674055.1 Rhabdomys pumilio
TCAACCTTTTATTTCTGAAAAACTTTTCTAGCCGTTAGATAATCATCATTTTCAGTAAGGGTGAGATATAACCCAGCATGGCCTCGAATTAATAAAATAGTTCCTAAGTATCATCAAATTAAATGTCCTGGAAATATTGCAGTGACAAGACCCTATCATTGATAGATCTACTAAGCATATGCATGTGTGGTAAAATAAAACTAATTCTTATAAACTAAGTGAAATTGCATATCACTAGATAAAGTGACTTGTTTATTTGAAAACAGCCATGTTTAGCTGAACGTGCTATCTTCACCATGTCTCTGTACCAGCTTAGTTCACTCTTGATGTTACTCAAACACAACTTTCTAGTTGTATCCGGACACACTGATGTCTCGATTTTCTTGAAAATTTGAAGTAAAACATGCTTATAAGATGCTATATCAATTTCAGGGGCTTAGAAATATCTGCTCTCTTAAGAAAACAGGGCTGGAAGAAAGTTACCGAAAGCTTAACTTATTATCAAAGACAACAGGACACACACACACACACACACACACAAATGGCTTGCCCCTGGGGCCCAGAAACCATGAAGACACACTCTGATTGGAAACTTCGATAGAGTCAACTAGGTGAGAGCAATAACCACAACATTCCTTCTAAAATACTGAATCATGCACGTACTGCTAGACCACAATGAAAGCTATTTCCCAGAGAGTTCTCCATGTGCTTATTTCGGTGAAGACACTAAAATATAAGTCAGAAATCATATAATTCTCCACAAAAGCACAAAGAACATGAAACACCAATGAATTTTAACTATTTTCTAAAATTTGTCAAGGCATACAAATTCATTCATCCAACAATATAGCTCTAGAGCCAACAGTTTGCAAGGAGTTTGAGATTCCAGTAATTGATCAGGAGAATGAGGAGCAGTGTCTTCGTTCTGAAGTCCGCAGACTATCTATTTTATTGTGTGGAGGGAATATGAAAAGGAGGATATGGAGTTTTTTTATTTTCTGTAGCACTAAGCGTAATGGCGAAGTATTGTTGGAAAATAATTTTGCTGATAATATAACTTTTCCATGAGAGGAAACTAAACGGAAAAAGAGAGAATTCTTACTTCAGCTTGGCAGCCTTAATGATTTCCCCATAATAGTTTCCAAGTTGCAACCTCAGGTAACAAACAAGGTGAAGTGTAAAAAGAAATACAACCTTCATCCCTCAAAATGCTGAAAAGTAAATTAGGTGAGGAAGGGGATGAAACAAGTCCTCTTAAATGATGCCATTGAAAATGAGAAGCACAGGAGAAACTGTAGAAAGAGGGGCTCTTGTCTTCCTCTTTATTCCCTCTAACTTTCCTAATCCCTGTTCCACAATCACTGCCTTTAGACCAGGACCCTTGTCTTATCACAGTCCCATCCCATAATATTTTGTCTTTCTATGAAATGGCTTATTCATCTTTGGGACCTGACAGCCTGTGAAAACTCCTATGTGCATATAAAAATATTAAATAAATTCATGTACCTTTCTACTATTATTATGCTCATGTCAATTTTATTTTCTCATCAGAACCAAGCCAGAAAAAGAGAGGGAATCTTGGTTTTTTATTTTTGTTTGTTTGTTTTGAGAGGGGGACTCACTATGTCAATCAGACAGGGCCCAAACTCACAGAGATTTCCTGCCTCAGTCTCCCGAGTGCTGGGATTAAAGGTGTGTGTGACCACACCAGTCACAGTTTCAAGTCTTCCCTTTCAAGTCATTAGTTCCAAGTGGACAGTCTTTATATAGGGTAGAATCATATCACTGATGCTTGTTTTGTATGCTACATTGAATGTAAGAAACCACAAGGAGTTTATATAACAATGCATATTCTGTATGATATTTTGAAGCATCTTTGATGATCAGAAGAAATTTTGCTTGGTTTTTGGCAAATTACACATGATATGCAAATCCAAGCATGATGAATGTTCCAAAAATAAATGTTTTCAGAAATTCTTTATGGCTAAAGATCATTATCATGTAGATTAGACAAATTATTGAATTTGGTATAATTTAAGGAAGGTCTACTCTCAGTGAGTAATACAAAAGCAATTGTCTACATGTAATTGGCACACAGCTCAAAGCCACAGCTTTGTCACTCTGAAAATCTGGGCCTGAAGACCATCCTCTAGGGTAGTCAGTATGTTTCTGTTGAAGAGATGTGCTTGACAATTCTTATTTCCCTCCATTTCCACGCAAAAAAAGTCCTCCAGAGCAGAGTGCTTGTCAGGTTAAAAGACATCAGTCATTGATTGATCCTCACTCCATTGCTTCAAAACGTGCATTTCTCCTGAGATGAGCTACAGTAGTGCTATGTAATTCACTGAAGGTCAGTCTAGGAGGACAACGTGAGATCCTGTCAATAAAGAAAAATTCACAAGAAAACTGAACATACAGCACAATGGGAAAGTGTTTACTCAGCTCTAGTAAGGCTCTGGGCTCACTTTCCAGTTCTGCTCAATGAAATGAACATGAATTTTGCCTGTCTGAAAGGCATTTCCTGCAGTAAAAAAAGGTAGAGTGCTTTCTTACCTGGCCGGAATGCTTAGAGTCTGTGGTGACTTGGGCCCTGGTTTATGTACAGACAAACACACTTCCTCTCTAACCCACTTGAGATAATAATAGAGTATCAAGTGCAATAAATTTAGGTAAAACAAACTTATCTGAGACCATCTAGGTATTTAGGAATGCAAGCAATCCAGCTTTGAGAAAGGCTGTTTGATTACCAGTGTTAACACCACAGAGGATAGAGGGTGTTATGGCACATGCCACAGATGTAGCCAATTATGGCAGCACCAATACTGACTAAAGCTCCCTAGAGCTCCTTATCATGGCACAGACAAATATTAATGTTGGAAATTTGGGCAAGAGTTAATCTTTCTGCTTTAAAAACAAGATCATTTTTCTCAATTCTCTTATTTTATCATTCTGCAGTTTTGTAGATAATTCAAGGAAAAAATAAGGTAACCATGCAGTATTCATTCAATAATCAATGTTTCAGTCACCTGCAATAACTATAAATTTGTATTCTTTCAGTAACCAGATTCTGCCAAATATATATATATATATATATATATATATATATATATATATATATGTGTGTGTGTGTGTGTGTGTTAATATATGTGTGTGTTATATTTTATATATATATATTATATGTATATATAATATATATATATATATATTAGTAGCTTATTTAAATACTTAAAAATGGTACGAAGAGGAAGGGGAAGTGCTCTCTTTAATGATGAGATGGGTACCAGAGTGTCATCCTGATATATATTTGTTCACTGTTCATCCTCCAGGCTTCCTCTGGGTGAAATGATCCTCTCCTATCTGCATCCTCAGATGGCACTGCCATTTTACTTAACACATCTTCACCAGAATCATCTCACCATATCCACCTCTCTCACCTTTATCAACCATGTCCACTCCATTTGGTCTCTCATAATGTGATTCTCAGTCCAGGTCCTGGTCATCCTCTGTATACAGGATGCCAATGGTCTCCTAACACATTATCATGACTCTCACTATTCCTCCTAGAGCTTCTTGGTGATTAAACTTTTTCAAAGATTGTCCCTAACCTTCAGCATAAAGCCTGAATTCCATAGCATATAGCATGAGGCAACTTCCCCCCAGTTAGGCTTTCTAGCAAGGTACAGTTCATCATCAATGGAAGCTGAAGCAAGAATTGAACCAGAGAGACCATTGAGGACGTGCTTCCTCCTTCTGGTCCTTAACAAACTTTTCTTTTGAATCATTTTACTTATTTACATCACAAATGCTGCTCTGCCTCTAGGACCCCCTTGCAGAGTTCCTCACCCCCACAACCTTTGTTTCTGAGAGGGTACAACCCTGGGTGTCCCCTCCCCCAAAGAGGGTGCTCATTAAGTATCTGTAGGACTAGGCACATCCTCTCCCAATAAGGCCAGACAAGGCAGTCCTCTGTTACATATGTGCTGGGGACCTTGGACCAACTTGTGTATGCTCTTCTGTTGGTGGCTCAGCCTCTGAGAGCTCCCATGGTTCCAGGTTAGTTGACACTGTTGGTCTTCCAGTAGGGTTGCCATCCTCTTCATTCTCTTCAATCCTTTCCCTAACTCTTCCATAGGGGGCCCTGACCTCTGTCCAATGCTTGTCTGTATCTGCATCTGTCCCAGTCAGCTGTTTGTAGTACCTCTCAGAAGACACCCATGCTACACTCCTGTCTACAAGCACAACATGGCATCAGTAATAGTGTCGGGGATTGGTACCCGCCTATTCCCAGAGTTAGACTGGTCACTAGATGACCTTTCATTCAGTCTCTGCTCCATTTCTGTCCCTGCAATTCTTTTAGACAGGAGCAATTTTGGGTCGAAAGTTTTGTATGTCTGTTGGTATCTTCACCCCTCAACTGGGGATCCTATCTGACTACTGCAGGTGGTCTCTTGAAGTTCCATATCTCCACTGAGATTTCGGCTTTTCAGCACAGGTTATCCACACTGAGTCCTGGAAGCCTTCCCCATTCAAGGTCTCTGTGACTTCCTAGAAATACCCCCCAACCCCTGCCCCAGAAGCTGCACATTTCTATTCATTCTCCTGGCCCTCTAGCCCTCTCTCTTGTCTCTCTACATACCTGATCCTGCCCCCATATTTCCTTCTTCCTCACATCTCCCACCCAGTTCCCTCCTTCTCTCTGCCTCCCATAACTATTTTGTTCCCCCTTCTAAGTAGAATTTAGGCATCCTTGCTTGGGCCTTCCTTCTTGTTCAATTTCTTTGGGTCAGAGGGGTGTATCATGTATATTTTGTACTTTTTGACTAATATCTATGTTTAAGTGAATGCAAACCATGTCTGTCATTTTGTGTCTGGGTTATTTCACTAGGATAATATTTTCTAGTTCCATCCATGTGCCTGCAAAATTCATGGTGTTTTTGTTTTAAATAGCTAGATAGTATCCCGTAGTGTACAAAACCACATTTTCTGTGTCCATTCTTCAGTTGAGGGACATCTGGGTTGCTTCCAGCTTCTGTCTATTACCAATAAGGCTGCTATGAACATAATGGTGCACATGTCTTTGTGGTACGGTGAGGCATCTTCTGGGCATATGCCCAGGAATGATAATAGCTGGGTCTTCAGGTAGAACTATTTCCAATTTTCTGAGGAACCACCAGAGTGATTTCCACAGTGGCTGTACAAGTTTGCAATCCCATCAGAAATGCAAGAGTGTCCCCCTTTCTCCACTTTCTCATCAGCATGTTGTGTCACTTGAGTTTTTGATCAATGGAACAGAATCAAAGACCCAGAAATAAACCTACACACCTATAGACACTTGATTTTTGACAAAGAAGTCAAAACCATACAGTGGAAACAAGAAAGCACCTTCAGCAAATGGTGTTGGTTTAACTGGGGGTCTGCATGTAGAGGAATACAAATTGATCCATATTTGTCTCCCGCTCAAACCTCAGGTCTAAGTGGATCAAGAACCTCGACCTAAAACTGGATACACTGACTCTAATAGAAAAAAAAGTGGCAAATAGCCTTGAGTACATTAGCATAGGAGAAAATTTCCTGAACAGAACACCAATGACTCAAACTCTAAGATCAACAATTGATAAATGGGACCTCTTGAAACTGAAAGTCTTCTTAAGGCAAAGGACACACTGTCAATAGTATAAAACAGCGGACTACAGATTGGGAAAAGATTTTCACTAACCTACATGGGACAGAGGGCAAATGTTCAAAATATATAATGAACTCAAGAAGTTAGACTCCAAAAAACCAAATAACCCAATTTAAAAATGGGGTACAGAACTAAACAGAGAATTCTCTACAGAGGAATCTTGAATGGCTGAGAAACATTTAAAAAATTTTTTTAACATCCTTAGTCATTAGGGAAATGAAAATCAAAACAATCCTATACAAAATTTTGTATACAACCCAGAACCAACTGACTAGGAACAGCCTTTCCCACAGTGGACTGGGCCCTTATAATCAATTAACAATCAGTAAAATGCTCCTACATGTTCACACGCCAATCTGATGAAGGCAATGTATCAGTTGAGCTACTTTCTTCCCAAGTATGTCAAGTAGACAGCTAAGGAGAAAACTATCACAGGACCCAAAGTAATGTTTGTACCATCCATATACACAAGAATGGCATCATAGTAGATGTGGTATGCTAAGAATATGTGAATACATTCTATGATAACCTAATTTCATCCATATATAATCCTTCCTGGTCCTCTTTTTACATCTACCACTATGTTCTTTATAGTCTCCTGAAACTTACTGCAGACTTGACTTCTATGTGGAATAAAATAGTAAGTTTCTTCCTAGAATATTTCCTGAAACTCACTGTCATTCACAGCTGCCTCCATGAGAAATATAGCACAACAGGAAACGTATGACTTCCAACTTATCAGTTTGATGACTACCATCAAACATGGCCTCTGCATTAATATTCAAAACAATTAAATTTCAGGAACCTATACATCTGAAAAAAATTCAGAATATTAGAATTAAGTTGATGTGCTTTAATTTACAAATTAAGTTTTCTGAACAATTGTATTGGTTACTATATTTACAGACTTATTTAGTGTGCTACTATCCAATGCTATGAAGTGTCCTTAACCTTTGAAGTCTTGTGAGATACGCTTTGCAGAGCTTTTGTTGCTCTAACACAGCAATGCCAGGCATCAGGTGGAATCAGTGATTCATACTGTTGCAATAATGCCCTTAGGTGAAAAAGTCTTCTTTTCTAGAAGTCATAATTATTTAAAGTTTAGAATTATAAATATGACTAGTTATGCAGTACTTTTGGAAATGATTTCCTGTACAACCTAAGCATGTAGGATACATCAATCTATATCATAGAGTTGATTTAGATGTGTGTTAGAAAACAAAACAGATTCTAAAAACAAGCTAAATATTCTAAAACTAACCTTAGAGCTTAACATCACTGAATATGCACAGACTCTGAGCAAGGAAACTGCTTGCTGGATTCCTGCAATCACTCTATGCACATTTGACACTGTTGGCTTCATCTGTTTTGTAGACCATGGAGCCCTCTGTTAGCAAACCATCATCAGCCCAGCAGGCTTAGCTCAGAGGGCATTCATTAACTTCCCTAATGCTTCGAGGCTCCTTCAGCATTAGTGTTCTAATGAGACACCACCACGGGTCTCATTTTATATTAAGAGCATCTTCATGCTAAACCAGCTGCTGATCCGTGTAAACCAAAGTCAAAGACCAGATAAATGTCCTTGAACAAAAGAGAAGTTTATATTTTGTGAATGCTTTTCCTAACTTGGCTATTTAATAATACTTATGTAACCACTTACAAAGGAAATTAGTTAATTGGGGCTCACAGAAAACACTGTTCTAACAAGAGTGAATTTTTACACATTATCTGTCTATTTAACTTGCTTGTGCAAAGCAAGAAATATGCAGTTTCACTTGATCAGGTGATTTGTGAGATGGGAATATTTTAATGGTGAAATTATGAAACATTCTTGACTCTCTCCCAGCTCAATATTATGTGCACCAAGCTGTGCGGTGAATATTCTAGCCTCAGGCAGATTTCCATAAGAGGAAAGATTGTTTTTCTTTCTTTGAAGGTGTACATAAGGTTCATGAAGAGCCATGAAACTAGGGGAGAGGGAGGAAATGTTAAATCTGCAGGGGCAGTATAGTGTAATATATACCCTAAAAATCACTCAAAAATTGGCTCCAACAGTTTAAAAAAATTTTTTTTAAATCTGAAAATCATAGGTGTTTTTTTCTGCCAAAAGGCTACTTACACATTCACTTTATTTCTTTTATGAGTTTGCTCTGTGTTGGCTGAAATTGATATCCTTACAAGTGTCATTTCTAAAAACCGATCCAGCGATTGTTAAGTAGGACTGCTTGTTACACTGTCTGTGCACTCACATATTTAAATTTGCAGCTGTTCTCATGCTCTGAAAACACCCACATTGTTGACAGAACAACACAGTCCAAACAATGCATATACCCTCACTATACACAGAACAGCACAGTTCACAGACTGTTCACAATGTGTAATACTTTCAGTAAGATTGAACTACTTAAGAATTCTGAAAATAAATGTAACAACCTCTTGGCAGGGCAAAAGGGACTGCCTTTTCAACATTGCATTGCCAACGTCAGCATGGAAGATTTTACAAGAGTTTATAAGAGTGGCAGGCAGTCATCCATTTTCCATGCCTTTTTAATTTGCATTCTAAACTTCCAGACTCCATCTAACATACTCTAATACTGTCTATAGTTTTAAGATTTCTCATCAAGACTGTCAGTTAATTAGTAACATTCTATGGCAAAATGTTCTTTGACTCAAACCGATGTTTTTTTTCTCCTTCCACAATGGTGGACATCACACAAGAGAGTTAATTGTATAAATGTATTGCTTCCTGAAGCTTCTGCATCTTGGTCCCAGAGTACCCAAAATAAGTTTCCAAATCTTAATGATCATCAAATTTGACAGAAAAGAAATACCCAATTAACATTTATGCTTAGATATTTAAAACGTAGCCACATCAATTTCCATATTCATACACTGTCAAACATTGGTTGAGTGCCCATCTTTTCTAAACACAGCCCTTTAGGAACTGGGATCAGAAGGCACATTGCTCACATTGGGAACTGTCAGATGACTATACACAGAATCAGCTCATCTGTGTGGTACAGGAGTCAGAACTCTGTGTGCCTTTATTCTGTGCACACATTTATGCTATTGAATAATCCCGTAATTCAAGACAATCTCAAAAATTAGATGCTTCTTATGATTTCTTTAGAAAGCCCAAATTCTGCTTCAAATAGCTTTTACATAGTAACCACAATATATCAGAAACATCTATGGTTGTCTAATCTAGCTAGCAAAGGTTGTTTCAAGTGTACATATTTTATTTTCAAAGCCTTTAACTATTATGTGTTTAAAATATTACAATATCAACCTCAAGATTAAAAACAAATCACAAATGCATTTTGATAAAAGAATTTAGCTCATCAAGAACATATAAATAGGAAATAATTGCAGGAAATACATATATAATTAAACAGAAAGTTTGCTTACCACATAATATGATTTCAGCAATATCTTGAATATTTATGCATAATAATGGCACTTTCAAAATCTGTAGATATTTTAAAGCTCTGTTACAAAGCTTTTAAAATAAAATATTAAAATAGATTTCTCCTGTTTCTTACTGCAACTGTGATTATATGCAAATTTATTTCCAATTAGAGAAAATGAGCCAAACACTGTAGAGATGGCTTCACGCAAGTTTGTCAAAGGAATCTGGATTTTTATCCAATGCAGACCATTTTATTATGTATGCAGACATATCTATGTTTGAATAATGCATGGAAATTATAAGAGGCACATTTTGATGTTTCAAAATGAACTGCAATTGTGCTCAAGAAACAAAGAAGACATTTGCTTATTTAAGTATCTCTCTCCTAGGAGCCCTGGGTAGTTGAGTTTATCTCCAGTGATGCTCCTGATTGATATCAGCTGCTACCTTTCAACTAATCACCCTTTCACACTAGGATACTGTGTGACCTTTCTAAGGGAGACATGAACATAAATTCCTATTCACCTCCGATAGGACAGTTTAAAGAAATTATCCCAAGTCCAGCAGGCTCAACCACAGCTATTACATTGTAAGGCCAGAAGCAAACTGTAACATCCAGCATGTAAAAATTATTGAGAAAATGACCAAAAACTTATATTCATAGTAGAAAATAGAGTAAGATAAAAAAAATATGATAGCTCATTATTTCAAACTAGGCCCATGAAGCATGGTGGTGCGTGCCTTCGATCCCAGCGCTCAGGAGGCAGAGGCAAATGGATGTCTATGGTCTCTGTCTTCAATATGGTCTGGTCTACATGGAGAGTTTGATGCCAAACTGAGATACAAAGTAAGACCTTGTCTTTAAATAAAAATATGCATATTACTTAGGGTTATTATTGTTGTGATGAAACACCATAACAAAAGCAACTTGGGAATGGAAGGGTTTAATTTGGCTTGTACCTCTACATTGCATTTTCTTATCAAAGAAAGTCAGGACAGGAACTCCAGGTATGAGCTGATGCAGAGGCTGTCGAAGGGTGCTGCTTATTGTCTTGCTCCTCATGGCTTTCTCAATCTGCTTTCTTATAGAACACAGGACCACAAGTAATGGCACCACCCATAATGGGCTGTGTCCTCTACCATCAATTACTAACTAAGAAAATTCTCGACAGCTGTTGCAGTGAGATTTTGGCTGCACTATTTTGTGCTCCCAGCTGATTGCACGCATGCCAGGATGCTATCCTCAGATGAAAGACACACACACACATTAGTTTATCTTTAACATGCCTTACTAGCTAAGTGGCTGGGCACATCTAAGCCTCCTGAAGCTAGCATGTCTTTCTTTCCAGTACTCCTAGCTAAACACCTTCCAGATGTGTTGCCCAGTTTCCTTCTGTGATGCCCATTTGTCTTTGCTGCCCAAGACACTTCCAGGCTGCCCTTCTGTGAACTGCTTTCCCTTTCTTCCAACATTTTGGATGTCTCCACTGCAGCTCTGAGTCTGTTCCATGTCTTTTCTCCATGTATGGCAATCTCCTCTGCATATTCCCTGAACAACTCTGAGTGTCCCACCTGATGTCCTGTCATTGGCCGCTGGCATCTTTATTGATAGGTCAAAAAACCAATTGGGACAAGGACCTTCAGAGTCTAGACATGCAGATTCAAAGCATTAGCACCAATAACCAACATACAGCATTGTCTACAGCCTGATCTATGAAGGCCTTTCTCAGTTGAGGCTCTCTCCTCAAAGCACTCTAGCTGTGTCAAGTTAACAGAAAACTAGCTAGTACACATAAGAAGAGAAATGAGAAGATACTATACAAAAATTTTTATAACAACTGATAAATAGGTTAAGAAATGAGAGATTTTTTCTACACTACTGGAAATTAAAAACAAAGAAAGGAACTAAGTAGAAGTCAAAGAATTAAGAGCATGTTAAGCATACAAGCAAGTACCATAGTTAGGGCTATTATTCCTATGATGAAGCACCAAAAGGAAGTTGAAAAGGAAAGGGTTTATTTGGTCTATTCTTTTACACTGTAGTTCACTGAGGCAGGAGCTTATACAGAGGCAATGGAAGAGCATTGATCACTGAGGCAGGTGCTAATACAGAGGCAATGGAAGAGCATTGATAACTGACTTCTTCCCCAGGCCTTGCTCAGCCTTCTTTCTTATAGAATTCAGGACCATGGCCAGGGATGGCGCCACGCACACGAGGCTGGATGTTTATATCTGAGTCTGTTCCATCTCTCACTAGTGTTCCCTCAATCACAAATTTTAAAAATGCTCTATGGGCCTGCCCACAGACAAATCTTATAAAGGCATTTTCTCAACTAATGTTCCCTCTTCTCAGACGACTATAGCTTGTGTGTGTGTGTGTGTGTGTGTGTGTGTGTGTGTGTGTGTGTGTGTGTATTTAAAACTAGTGTTGACATAAAGCTAGCCAGCACAATGAGATTGTACACAAAAAAAATGCATGATTACTTTAAAGTAATTTTTAAAATTTTTTAAAAAATTTTTAAAAATACCAACCAGAAAATGAAACTTTACCTAAAGGTAAAGACATCTTTCTTTCTACAGTAAAGTTATGGGGTGCAAAGTCAGTAATAATTCAGTAAATACATAGGCAATGATAGTGTATATTGAAAAGGCAGTGGATAATTCTGGGCTAAATGTCATAACTGGATAACTTTCTGAATTGATGTTTTCACCAATGACACTGATAATATAGTCATCACAGATTATTGACACTTGTTACAGATTCTTTGAGAGAGATGATGGACAGATAGTCTTTCTTGAACACAAAACGAGGTTTTATACTGCTATCTATAGGCAATTTGACTCCAAAATTTGGTTAACTGAAGTAGTAGTGGGTTCAAATATGAAGTCCACCTTCAAAGTTTCATAAACATAAAAGTAACCAGACTTTCCTCATAAAATTTTGCACAAGCATAATTCCCTGTATCAAATATAAGGTAGTATCTTTAAAGATACCACAATTTACATTATTTCTTTTAGTTTGATCAGAGATAAACTTCCATGTGGCTCATGGACAATTTTGGCTAAATATCTCTAACCCATCTCTGTAACCATCAAGTGAGACCAACAACAGTTTCATTATAGATGAAAGTACAATTTTGCAACAGTGGAGAGCCAATTACAGCTGACCCAATGACAGAGAGAAGGTTGGCAAATTCCTTGTACATTGAAAATGTGAATGATAGCTAACACGATGAGGCACATGGTTGAGGTACTCATTCCAGTTCCCCCTCCCACCATTCCTCATCTTAGTCCTCCACCCCTGTTTATGAAAAGATTCTCCCCAATCCCCAAGCCTTCCAATTTCCTGGGGCCTCAAGTCTCTCAAGGATTAGGTCCATCTTCTCCCACTGAGTCCAGACCAGGCAGTCCTCTGCTGTGTATTTGTCCAGGTCCTCGGACCAGCTCATGTATGCTGCATGGTTGGTGGCTTAGTGTCTAGGTACTTTCAGGGATCTGGGTTAGTTGAGACTGCTTGTCTTCCTATAGGGTCACCCTCTTCTTGTGCTTCTTCTATCCTTCCCCTAATTCAACTATAGGAGCCCCTAACTTCAGTCCAATGGTTAGGTTTAAGTATCTGTGTCTGTCTCAGTCAACTGCTGGTTGGGCTTCTCCAACTCTCCTGTCTATAAGTACACCATAGCATCAGTGCTAGCATCAGGCCTTGGTCTTCCCACGAGATGAATCCTCAGCTGAGTTGGTCACTAGACAACCTTTCCCTCAGTCTCTTCTCTATTTAAGAGAAAAGACACAGTCAATAGGACAAATCAGCAACCAACAGATTGGGAAAAATTCTTCACTTAACCACATCTGATAGAGGCCTAATATCCAAAATATATAAAAAACTCAAGAAGTTAGAGTTCAAAAAACCAAACAACCCAATTTGAAAATGGGGTACAGAGCTAAACAGAGAATTCACAACAGAGAAATTTCAAATGCTGAGAAGCACTTAAAGAAATGTTCCAAGTCCTTAGTCATCAAGGAAATGCACATCCAAAAGAACATGAGATTCCATCTTACTTCAATCAGAATGGCTAAGATCAAGTGATACCACTAATAAGTAGATATTAGCCCAAAAAGTACAGAATACCTAGGACATAACCCACAAAATTTAAAAAGTTTAACAAGCAGAAAGGCTAAGTGAGGATGCTTCAGCAGAGGGAGGGAGGGAAGAATAGGGGAACAGGATCAGGTATGGCAGGGAAAGGGACAAAAGAGAAACCCAGAGGCCAGCAGTATTAATGGAAATATGCAACCTCATAAGTTGGGAGGTGGGGGGACCCTCTAGAAGGTACCGGAGACCAGGGAAAGGAGAAACCCTCAGGACTCAATGAGAGTGACCTTAGATGAAATGCCCAACAGTGGGGAGAAGGAACTCAGAGTCCACCTCCAGTAGATAGTGCCTCAAAAGGAGGGCTGCTGTTACTCACCCACATTAAACATTTCTGACCCAAAGTGTTCCTGTCTTAAAGAACTGCAAGGACAAAAATGTGAAGGGCTTTTTTAATTTTTATTTTTTCAACTGTCCCCAAGTGGGTGGTGATGCTTGCTACATGCGTGTTTCCCTCTTTAAGATGGTGACGAACACCCTTTTGAATGACACATCAAGGAGATCCACATAAGTGAAACTTTTGTCACTTCACAACACTGTTTTTATTCTTCATGTTTGCAACTAAACATCCTTTCCATCTTCTGTAGAAATACAAGTATAACCCTGACCATACAGAGTAACAAGTCAAGGTTTCCACACAGTCTCAATCTCATCTATGCACAGAACTGGCTGAGGAGCAGCTGAAATATTGGTTTAGCTCAATACTACTACAATGCTGAACATGTACGATCATCTAGAATTTCAAAATTCTTAGAATATAAAATAAGAGAAAATAAATTTTTGTAGGAGGCACACTTTCTCCCTTTTACGCCTTCAAGAAATATTTTGGTAGTACAATGTTTGTATTCAACTATGGTTTGGCCTTGTGAATGTTAAGGGATGTCTGTTAAATGCTTAATGTGTCAATCAGATAAGAATTTAGCAAAGTGAGCTGTAGCATACCTCCACACATTATCGGTCTTAATAGTACTAGGTATGCTAAATTAGCTAAAGAGCTTAGTACTTGATTGATAACATGACAGGTGGTGTTGTGGCCCATGGGTAACTTGAATAAGTGTCAATCACAACATAAACAAAGAGCAAATAGCCAAAGAATGAATACAAGTAACTGACCACCCATTACATTTATTTCCTTGCAAATTAGATCACCTGTGAAACAAGGAATATTTGAAAAGGCATAGGAGAGACTGGAACTGATGATATGTAGTGTTTAATGTATAGAAAAAGAAGAGTATTTTTTAAAGAAACAGTCTGGACCACATATAACTATATGCTAGCACAAAACAATTTTGATAGATGTAAAGGACTTAACTTCTGTACTTGATAATTCCCCTTTACTAGAGGAGTGGGAGGTCCTGAATGAGATGTGATATGACTGGCCTATAAAGGATATATTCATTGTCTTGTCAATTGTTCAACATGAAAAAATTTCAAAGAGGTAAGATTATTTTTATTTTGCATAATGGTGTCCATTTCTAAAAGTGATAGTGAAAGTATAGCATATCAGTCAGAGGATTAAATACAGTGGAAACATCCTTTAGTAATACTTGTACAGTATACAAGTTATTTTGTTGTGTTGACAAAAGAGATACTAATAAAATCTTTATGAATATTCAATCCTAGGTTGTTCATCCATAATTGGTACCATCAGTAAAATAGGTAGAAACAAATTTGGCCATTTGCCCTTTGTTTATGTTACTCAATAGGGAAAGTGGGAAATACTTTAGAAACTATCCAGTAAACGGAATTTTTCCATTTATATTTCTTTTTATTATTATTGTAATTTTATTGGTTTACATTTCAAATGATATACCCCTTTCCTGTTATCCCTCCACAAACCCGCTATCTCATTCTCTCTCTCCATCTACCCTTTACAACTCCACCCATTTATCCACTGCATCTCCCTACTCTGGGACATCAAGCCTCCATCCCCTCCAATTGATGTCAGATAAGGCCATCCTCTGCTACCTATGTATCTGGAGTCCTGGCTCCCTCCATGTATATGCTTTGGTTGGCAGTTTAGTCCCTGGGAGCTCTGGGTGGTCTACTTAGTTCATATTGTTCTTCCTATGGGGTTTCAATCCCCTTCAGATCCTTTAGTCCTTCCCCTATGTCTTCCATTGGGGTCCCCTGGCTCAGTCCCATGGTTAGCTGTGAGTATCTGCATTTGTATTGGTCAGTTGCAGGTAGAATCTCTCAGGGAACAGCCATATCAGGCTCCTGTCAGCAAGTGCTTCTTAGCATCAGCAATAGGATCAGGGTTTTGTGTCTGCAGACGGGATGCATCTCTAAGTGGAATAGACTCTGGATGGCCTTTCCTTCAGTCTGTGTTCCATTTTTGTCCCTGTTGTTCCTTGGGACACAAACATTTCTTGGTTAAAATTTGTGAGATGCATGGGTGGCCCCATCTCTCAACTGGGGGCAATGCCTAAAAAAATTACTTCATGAAATTTTCAGGCAAATGGGTGGAACTAGAAAATACCATCCTGGGTGAGGTAACTCAGACACAAAAGAACATACATGGTATGTACTCACTGATAAGTGGACACTTTATTTCTATATTTGCTCCCATGACTATTTTGTTACTCCTTCTAAGAAGAACCAAAGCACCCACACTTTGGTCTTCCTTCTTCATGAGCTTCATGTGGTCTGTGAGCTGTATCTTGGGTGTTGTGAGCTTTTGGGCTAATATCCAACTATCAGTGAGTGAATACCATGTATGTTCTTTTGTGATTGGGTTACCTCACTCAGAATGATATTTTCTAGTTCCATCCATTTGTTGGACCTGACATGAGGTCTAATCTCCATTCCACCTTCACCCTTCAGTCATTTACACAGGTGGAGGGCGTGATGAACAGCACCCAGGCCCTAGAGAGATTTACATACTAATGAGGTACCTGAAGGCCAGAGGGTGGAGCCGATTAAGCATTCCTCCCCAGCCCCCCCTTCCCCTCCCTATTTAACTCAGGTCGGCCCTGGGTTTGGTGGGGGGCGCACATCCAGATCCATCCACCATATGCCATGACAATAAACCGGTTTTGGAAACCCAAGGACTTCCTTGTGTGTTGGGGCCACACCGTGAGGAACCGTAGTGAACAGCTGGACCTAACTTCCAGCTGGAAGAACTCAGAGCATTCTCAGCCAACTACACACAGCGTGGCGTGAGACCCTGCAGTTCCCTGGCTGTTTTTAATTTTTTTTCCTACATCTGGCCCACCAGCGTGGACCACGAACAGGTGCATATTCAAGAATCATCCTGGTGTCCGAGAGTTTTTGTCACAAGAGCTGTAACACTTGGGAAGAGCTCTGCTCTCCAGGAACCTGCCTGGGACAACAAGCTGCCTCCTTGCCAGCTAGCCTGCTCCTTATTGGCCCAGCCCAGGCCTGGACTGGCTCTTCACCGAGAGACAAGTGCAGCACCTGGGAAGAGACCGGTCAGTGACACGACAGCAGAGAGCGAGCAGAGGCAACGGTAGGGGCAGGCAATCTCCCCTCTTGCTCGCACTCTGTGTCCTTTGGCCTCAACCTCCCTCCCTCATCAAGCTGGGCCAGAGATCTACAGACAGTGGAGACACAAGCCAGAGGCAGCACAGAGACAGTAGCGAGCCCTCCCTGATCTCACCCTGTCCCCAGTCAGGAGATCGCTGTGAGACACCCTCCAGAACAAGGGACCCACATTCATTTGCCTAAGAATTTCATGAATTCATTGTTTTTAATAGCTGAGTAATATTCCATTGTGTAAATGTAACACATTTTCTGTATCCATTCTTCTATTAAAAGACATCTGGGTACTTTCCAGCTTCTGGCTATTATAAATAAGGCTGCTATGAACATAATGGAGCATGTGTCCTTGTTATATGTTGGAACATCTTCTGGGTATATGCTCCAGCTGTATATGTAGGAGAGGACAAACCACCAGCCTGGGAGCACATAGGGCTACAGCTGTATATGTAGTGGAGGACGGTCTTATGGGCATAGGTGGGAGAGAAGATCCTTGGTCATGTGAAGGCTGGATGCCCCAGAGTGGAGGAATTCAAGGATGAGGAGTGGGTGGAGAGGTGGCAGTGGGTGGGTGAGACGGATCACACCCTCATAGAAGCAGAAGAAGGGTGATAGGATAGGGGAGTTCTTGGGGGGCGGGGTGGGGAAAGGGGATAACATCTGAAATGTAAATAAATAAAATATCCAATTAAAAAAAGAAAAAACTAAAGAAGGAAGACCAAAATATAGATGCTTCAATCCTATATAGATGAACAACAAAATAATCATAGCAGTAGATTGAGGGAGGGATCTGGCAGAGAGAGAGGAGGGGAGGGGAAAGTGGGGGCAGGACCAGGTATTAGAAGGGACAGGAAAGAAGTACAGAGTGTGAGGAAACTGAATAGAAACATGTAGCAGTGAGGGATGGAGAACTGGGGCTAGCCAAAAGAAAGTCCCAGACTCCACAGAATCCAGAGGCTCCCAGGAGTCAATGGCAATAACTTTAGCAGAAATACACAACAAAGGGGAGGCACAGCCTGTAGAAAACACCTCCAGTAGATGAATTTTTAAAAAGCAAAGTTTACTTTGGCTTAAACTTTAACAATGTATACAGAAGACTATGTAAATTGATCTCTCCCTCCAATCTTATCTCTGAAAATGAATTGTTAGATTTGTATTTAACATGATTATAAACACTATTCTGGGTACATTGAAGATATTTGACCATTTATAAAGTGACTGATCATTAACTTTTATGTTTTAATTACACTTGTTTTAACAGTATACTATTAGCCACTTTTATAATATTAAAATTTTATAAACTACAATAATGAATTCCAGTTAAGATATTTAGCCTTAACAATTAAATTTTTGAGTTGAAGCTTTTTTAGTACCAAAATAAATTTTATACCACAATTATAGTCCATTGAGAAACTGGAAACTTCATTTTCTTAAACTTTTCATAGCATATTTTTACAAAATCTTAATTAATTTAACAGATTCTGTATATTAAGTAGTTCACTTTATGATAAGGGTATGATTACAGATGAGAACTTTTTATAAGGGGATATTTATAAGAATATAAAGCAATGCAATTAGTATTTACTGTAACTTTTGTTATGACTCAGTTTTTTCAAATAGTTAAAACTTAACATGATTATACATGCAATATTAAGTTAGTTTTTATTCCCATGAATTAAATCATTACAGATTTAAGAAATTATAATCTTAATCCTCAAACATATCAACCTTAAATCCCATCCATCATAAATCATGTATAAATTATTCAAAGCTTTTATGAGTTGATTTTAAGCTTTTATAATTTTTGTCCTCATCTATAATTTTTCTAATTTAAGACAAAAACTTCATTTTGTCATACATAAATACAACTTTACTAAAAAATTCAGAATATAACCTGATATTTCATATTCTCTTCAACATTTTATTTTTATATTTATTTTTAAAATTCTATTTTTTTAAACAAAAGTTGAGTCCAAATTACATGCATAGTATGTTGTAGCAAACTAACGTTAACTGTACATTTGCTTTTAACTATTAACCTTTTTATTATAAGTTTTAACCAAATATTTCTTTACTTAGGATCTTCCAAGCTTTTCAATTCCTCATCACCACCACCATGTTTTTTTGATCCTGAGAATGAGAAACTTTACATTTTAGCAAAAACCTCGGAGGTGTAATAAGCTTAAATGAGGAACATGTTTTATAAATGAGAAACAAGAGAGCTGCTCAGCCAAGCATCTGCAACTACATCTAGCCAGCTTGAACTCTATACACAAATTTCTTTTTCTTAAAGCAGTTTAAATACCATGACATAATAACATTACTAAATTTACCATTTATTGCAAAAAATAATTTAAGGAGGCAATATCTCTTTTTATTGGTTCCTATACCCAGTATATTTAAAAGTCTTTTCATAGTTGTATAGGTGTACTTACCAACTCTGTTCTTAGCTTTTAGCCTGTCCATCTTAGTTTCTTCAGAAACCCTTAAGGCCTCGTGCAATTGGGGTCTAATGACATACAAATAGCTGGGAAGAATGACTGGATACTCAGCTGAGGGTTCACTGACCTTACCTATCTCCTCCTTTTAATGGAATATTAACATTTAACCTGCCCAGCTGTGAATATTTTAAACAAGCACAGCTGGAATTATTATTGAGAGTGTTTTCTTTTAGACAGAGTGTCTCTCCCCTCTCCCCTTAAAAACATAAACATTAGTTATTTATAAGTGCACCAATCTCTCTCTCCCCTACTCTTCCCTTGTTGCAGAGTCAGGAGGCCACCCTGACACAAGACAAGGGCTTTGACAGAAACTTTAAGACAGAAATGCTTGGCTCTGGAGTGTGCCAGCCAAATACAATCTTAGAGCCAGCCATTCAGTGAGTTAAACAGCACATGATAATATACTTTTAAATATTATCCACAACCAAAAGTCATTTGAACCAGACATCTAAGGAACTGTATTTCAGTAGCTGAGAAGTAAAAAGAAAAGCAAGAGTACAGGCATAGGGCAAGGGGTTACCCAGAACAGAGAGAAGACCTTAGCTCAGTTAAAGGAAGCAGACTTGGAGATGCAACATCTCTGTAATCTAAATTGTCGCTTGAATTAAGTGTAAAGTAAGTTGGCATTCTACATTAGCATTGCCAAAAACACTAACATTTCCACTAACTGTTCCAAGAACAGAGAAGCAGTCTCTCTGTGCTATCAAGTCTTGAGGCTAACATTTCCACTAACATGTCTCCAAGAACAGATTAAGAAGCAGTCTCTCCAGGACATCAAGTATTGAGTTGAAGGAATTCAGCTGGTTTGAAACACATGCTAGCCTGCTTGTCCCAGTCATGGGGTGTTAGGGCATTCTCTTTTAGCTATTCATCACAACAATCCCGTAGTATATGGAGATGTAGCTGTGTAAGAGGAGACCAGCTTGTTTAAAATCCCTATCTATCTTACAGAGAATAGGATTATGTTCTGCATGTATGCCCCTTCCCCAAAGGACAAGTATCAACTTTGGGTCTAAAAAGTTAGAAACACACTTAGCTACAAGAGACAGCATTAGGTATGCCTCAAGAGCCCTTCCTTTTCAGCTGAGTCCCCAGAGCTAGCGCAGAAGCATCAACTCCTATGGTTGCATAGAAGCAGCTTGAGAAAGAACTTTTCATCTTCTAAGTCATCAAAAGAGTAAAGACTGAGAACACGCTGAAGGCTTAAGGTAAAGCTCTTT
Organism: Rhabdomys pumilio; assembly: GCA_030674055.1. Taxonomy (NCBI): domain Eukaryota; kingdom Metazoa; phylum Chordata; class Mammalia; order Rodentia; family Muridae; genus Rhabdomys; species Rhabdomys pumilio. The sequence goes on from JANHMN010000008.1 coordinate 5,380,136, forward strand.
TGGACCTTGTTTCTGCCTAAAGGAGCTGCCTTTTCTGTGGTTTCTCTTTGTTTAGATGGGACAGGAGTCAATTGCAGTGGCTGAATCCTAAAATGAGCAGATTACAAAGAGATTAAGGCATTCAATGGGATCTCCTCTCCTTTGATAAGCTTGCTTAAAGGAGCACCAGCATCTTCCCCTTGCTTCCTGCGCAATATTCTCTGTCACAATATTTGTTTAAGTATTCTGAGAGGTCATAGAAATGCTACTATTGTACTTTCTTTCCAGATGTTTCTATCACTGTGTGCCGTGAACACATGTGGCCTCCCATTTTGCTTTTAGTTTGACCCTTGATTACCCTTGTGACCCAGATCGGGCCCCTTGCATGCTTACTGTACTTCCCCATGGCTCTCCAGCATCCCTCAGTATATTCCCTTTGCTTCTGTCAGATTCCTGTTCAGGGCACAACCTATCACGACCTGCCAGTGACCTCTGCCAAGGAACTGAAGTCATTTGAGAATCAACAGGACCAAAGGACGCCAGGCTATTATGGCTCAGGAGCCCTTTACCGGTCTTCTCTGAAGCTTTTATTCTAAGGTAGCTCAAAGTTCAAAGCAGGGACAGAAAAGCAATGATAAACATACAGATAAGTTCTCCTCACTTTCAACAGATGTGCTCAGGGCCAGAATCTCAGGGCTGAATGGGGCAGTTTACACAATGCTGTTGAGAGTACTAAACTGCATTGATTGGGGTTGAAGGGCATCTTGTCCATGACATTCCTCAACCAGGTGGAGCCGTTCTCCCAAGGGAGTAAACATCTCTATGGAAATGGAGTTCACTCAGAAGGATACTCTAGGAAAGTCTATAATATTAAGGACAGTGCACTATTTAATAATATTAAATATAAAAAATTCTTGAGACTTAAAAATAGTTTATTGCAAAATTATAACAATATCAAAAGTGACTAAACGTTGTCCTCAAAGTGTCTAATTTATAAAAGATTTTTAAGGAGTCAGTATGGCACAAGAGCAAAATTTATCTATTTAGATTGGTGGTTCTCAACCATGAACCCCTTAAAGTCAAACAACCCTAACACACAGGTCAACTAAGACCATCAGAAATACAGATATTTACATTATGATTCATAAAAATAGCAAAATTGCAGTTAAGAAGTAGCAACAAAAGTAATTTTATGGTTGAGGGTCACCACAGCACGAGGAACTGTGTTAAAGGTCACAGCATTACAAGGGTTGAGACTAAGTGCTTTAGCTGAAAGAACTGAGCCCAACCTAATCCTGGAAACAATACAGACTTTGACATGAAAGCCTAAAATTAGGGGAACAAGTTTTGCCTCCTCTCTGGTGTGGCCTTTCTATAGTCTTCCAGATGATACAGTGTTGCTTACCTGTCATATTGTGTGAGGTCCATGGCAAGGTGTCATGTGACCAATGAAGGAGGACCGAACAAACTTGAGAGTGTACAGAGTACAAATTGTGGGAGACTTAGAAGCAATAAGGCTGTTTGAGGCCTGCAAGTCAAGTCAGAAAATGAGATGTACTTGTGGATTAAAACAAAAGTGATTTACCCTAACCAGAATACAACTGATTTCTGAAGCTCTTCAGAAAAAAAGTAGCCAGAATTACTCAGGGTAGGGATGACGGTTACCACACAAGAAGGTTGCAGTCACTCCGTGCTGTATGTTTATATGTAGAGAGCATATCTTCAGACACTATAATATTTGTGTCTTGGAATTAGATATATAAAGCTTATCTCCACCAATGTATCCTTCAGAACCTAAGGACTGAAACAAATATAATATATGAGTTTTTAAAATTTATAATTATTCCTACATTATTTGTGTCCCACCCCAAAGTTATTATCATGAGAAGACAAAGTGCTTATTTAGTATACAAGTTTCTTCATAGTTCAACAAAATAATAACAAGCTTCCTGACTACATACTCATGTAACTTAACACTCGCTTATTTTGTTAATTCAATACTTTTATACTTTTTCTACAAAGCTAAAGACAATCCTCATGAGGCATGTATATGTTTCCCCTTTTCTACTATACCACTAAAACAATAGACATGGATCTGCGGTTTCCCTAGGACTCTTATGATGGAAAATAAAAGGCTGAAACCTGGAAGGAACTTGTCATTGAGGTTTCACTCAGTTCTGACACCTTGTCAGAATGAAACATCTTCCTAGGCAGACTGGAACAGAGACAGTGATGATGGGTGTGGCTGTGCCTTGGCCCTGCACACTTAATTATGCATGTCTCTTGCCTGAACCTCATGTCAGGATCCCATAGAAGATGGTGGTGACAAAGAGTCACTAGACCTCTTTATTTCTCTTCTCAATGTGCCCACACTGAATCACTCTCATTTTATTTCTTTACTTGGTTAATTGTCTTTTGTTAGCCTATTCATAACAAGGGGCTGCCAGGGCTCAGGTTCTGACACTACCAACTCCAGTAAAATGTTTGTGTACCTTTAAGACCCTAACTTGAATTTCTTGCTGCTTCCAGAAACTCCCTACTCCAATCAGACCATATGTAGGCACTGTACATAAATGCAGCAAAAATTACTACCTAACACTGAAGGAATTCATTTTGATATTAATTCCCCCCAAATCAGTAGAACATTCTAGAGGGAAAAATATAACATAGAAGAGAATGGAAATGGGCAGTGATAGATAAAGAGGTCAATTAGGAGTGGTGGAAATGTGGAGCTGGATAGCTATGATGGTTACACAATAATATGAAGTATTATGAATATTCTCACTCTAATGAAAAGAAAAACAAACTATAAGTGCTATCCCAATCCTGTAAAAACTGGGATACATTCTCTTAACACTCATGTGGAAAGAAAATTAACATGCATTTCAATGTAATGGAAATTGAGATTTTTCTTCATTATAAAAAGGAAAACTAAAAATTTTGTGTGCAAAGGGGATAGATATGAAGCTCAGCAGCAGAGTACCTAAACGGAATACATGAAATCCTAGCATCCCTGCCCACACAGAACAAAGTGGGTGTGGCTATGCACACCCACAATTAAGGTGTTCGGGAGGTGAAAGCCAGAAGAACAGAGTTCAAAGTCATCCTCAACTAACAAGTTTGAAGTCAACCGGGTATATATATCAAATATATATGAGATTCCATATAAAAACAATCAATAGGGACATAAGGGACTTATAAAAACAACAGATATAAATCCAAAGAAACTAAGATGAGGAAATTGGTAAAGAAAACGTTTGAAATTAAATAAAAGACAAAACTGGTTTGATAGATTTCAGATCAATCTATTGAGAATCTCAAATATAAATTAAAACAGTAAAAGTGTTGAGTCATTCTGGGAGAGAGGACATGTACAAATGTAACTATAGTTATGATACCTAAAATATAGAGCAAAGTAACAATATTAAAAGATGTGAAGCCAGGCGGTGGTGGCACTTGACTTTAATCCCAGCCACTTGGGAGGCAGAGGTGGGCCGGATTTCTGAGTTTGAGGCCAGCCTGGTCTACAGAGTGAGTTCCAGGACAACCAGGGCTACACAGAGTAACCCTGTTTCACGGAAGAAAAAAAAATGTGAGTAAAGCATATTATTCACCTACAAAAACAAACACTTCCAAATAACTGAAGTTATGCCAGCAACAGCCCTAAAGCCCATAAAAGTATGGAATAATATGTTTCAAGTCAAAAAGTATATAACAACACTTTCTTCTTAAATTGATGGAAAAGTGTGATTATTATAAGACAAACACACATTAAGAATTCTGCCCCTCTAGTTCTGCAAAAGGACTTGTAAGACTACTATTTAAAAAGTAAGATGGCCAAGTACAAGAACAAATACATTTCAAGAAAGAAACAGGTGAGACAAATCCAAGCTGGAAAGTACTCTAAAATAGCAAACCAACAATCACCCAATAATAATGGAGCAGGAAGAAATACAGAAACAATAACTCAACCAGAAAAACTCATTATTTTAAGGAAACAGCTCATCTATTTGAACAATTAGTCCCAAGTTTGTAGTTCTGTTTAGGGGCTGTATTAATAGAGGAATGATTTATTAATCTATGAAAATTATAAATATATATAAACTAGAATATCTGACATTTCACAAAGCAAACAGTAATGAACACAGAAGATCAGATATTTACTGATACTATAATAGTGGTGGACCTCACTATTATCTTTATGGAGAGGCTATCCAAACCAAAACTCAGCGCAGAATCCTCAACATTAAAATGCTTCATAGATCAAATATATAAAATGGTCCAACCAACATACAGAATAAAACAGCTCATGGAACCTTCCCTAAAATAGATGTCGTATGCACAAAATCAATTCTTATCAAATACAAAGAAATCAAAATAATCATTTACACCTAATTAGAGCATAGGGGAGTAATACCCCAAATAGCAGAAAAACTAAGAAAACTAAACAGATACTTGTACCAAGAACAATGCCTATACGCCCAATGGGTCTTAATAGAGCAAAACTCAAAAAGGAAATTTAAAATTTCTAAAATCAAATAAAAATAAAAATATGGCTTGCCAGACCTTAGTGTAAGACAGTTCTAAGAATGTTTATAGATGTGGGTGCTTACAGAGCCACAGTAACAAAAATAGCATAATCCCAAACACAGCAAATGTGTGGACCAATGGAATATAACAGATGATCCAGAAATAAATCCATGGAGTTACAACCACTTTTTTTTAAGTACCAAAAGTATACATTGAAGAAAAGACAGCCTCTTTAACAAATGGTGCTGGAAAAATAGATTTCTACACATAGGAGAATGAAAGTAGATATATATCTTAACCTGAACAAAAACCTGCCCCAAATAATCAAAGTCCTTAATGTATGATGTGATACTTTGAAACTGTTAGAAATGAACAGGGGAAACAGTTAAAAAATGCAAAGATAAGCAAAAACTTTCTGAAAAGGACTGAATCCTCCCAAGAATAAGAATTAACAAATGAGATCGCATAAAATTAAAAAGCTTCTGCACAACAAAATAATTTTAAAAAATCACTGGGGTAAAAACATAGCTTACAAAACTGGAGAAAACTTTGCATATCTATTCTTTAGACGAGGGATTAATACCTAAACTTTATAAAGAACTAAAAATTAAATTAAATACCAAATCTTAAGCAATGCAGTTAGTGATAAAAGAAGAAATAATTCTCTTTGCTTTTCTTTTTTTTGGATATTTTATTTATTTACAATACAGATATCATTCCCTTTCCCCATTTCCCCTCGCTAGAACTTTCTATCCTATATCCTATATCCCCTCATTCTTTATGCTTTTATACAATTTTGATTACATGCATGTATCAAAGTTAGTTCTAGGTTGAGGGTCTAGCAATACAACAGATACAAAAAGTCGAGGAACAAACAAGACAATAAACACAAATAGTCAAAGAAAAAGCAAGGCATTAAACCCAGTTATGTGAACACTCCTGTGATCACTGTTTCTAAAGGCTTATCAGGATTACCAAAGTATCTGAGCGTATTTCCCTATTCTAGTCCAAGGCCACTTTTAGGTCTGAAGCCTACTTCCTTGTCCTAGCCTAAAATTTAGATTCCTGTCTGAAATTGTTTATTTGTTCTGGCCTAATATTTAGATTCCTGCCAGAGATTACTTCTTTGTTGTAGCCTACAATTTAGACTCCTACCTGAAATTACTTCTTTGTTCTAATCTAATGTCTGATTTCTGACTGAAGGCTACTTCCTTGTACTTGACCAATGTCATATTCCTGCAAGCAGCCCCTTTCCTTGTACTTGGTCCATGTCAGCTTCTTGCCAAGCAGCCCCAAAGGCTCTCCACCTCTCCCCCTTTTTTATTTCATTAACAAGACTGAGCCTGTCTTAGGTCATTCTGACAGAATGCCTTCCTTACCCATCATGGAATATGCAGTACCAAAGGCAATGCATTTCTGTCTTAGGTTGGTAAGGCTCTGTGCAGAATCTTATCCATCCTTGACTTGCCAGCTTGTTAATTTAATAACTCTGTCTGGGGTCCATTTTCAGGTTGAAACCATGTACTTTGGCTGACAACATATTGATTTTGTTAAAGATAAGCTTTAACTTGATGCTCAGGAATAAAATATTCCCAGGACAAGAAGGGCTAGCCTGATCAAGCTATATATGCCATTCCTACAGCTACCTTCCACATATGTCTCTGACAAAGTCCAGATCCAGTCTTCCAAAAGTAGACTGTTATTTCCCATATTGGATTGATTTCTATTGAATCCCAATACATGACTGAGTCCTAGTGGTTGGGTACCTTTAAGAAGAATACAAGAGACAAAATTTCTCTTTTCAATTCTCCATCCCATAAGGTCTAAAAACTTGAGGCAAGGCAGCTTGTCCCATCTGGGATATAGTCAAGCAAAGGTGAGTCAGGAATATATGTCCAATACAGCTCCCCAGTCACCCTTCTCAGGGCACTCAGCAAGCTCACAGGTTGGCATCATTCTTTCTCTCAGCAACAGTATGTCTCAACAATCTTTTTATACTTCCATGAGCCTCTTCCACAATACAGTGTCCTTGAGGATTATATGAAATCCCCATAATAAATTGTTGACAAAAAGTCTCAACTGCTCAACTACAATTGCCAGACCCATTATTTGTTTTTTTCTAAATTGGATATTTTATTTATTTACTTTTCAATGTTATTTCCTCTCCCATTCCCTCCCCAAACCCCTTAGCCTATCCCCCTCCTCCTATTTATGAGGGTGTGCTCCCACCATCCTCTCACTCCCACCTCCCTGCTCTTGAATTCCCCAACACTATAGAATCCAAACTTTCAGGCACCAAGGCCCCCCACTTCCACTGATGCCTGACAAGATCACCCTCAACTACCTATACAGGTAGAGGGATGAGTCTCTCTCTTTGTGTTCTCTGGCTGGAGGTATAGAAAAGCTACTCCAGATTGTTTCTTAGGACCCTTTGCTTGAAAAATTGTTTTCCAGCCTTTTACTCTTAGACAAAGTCTGTCTTTGTCGCTGAGGTGGGTTTCTTGTATGCAGCAAAATGCTGGGTCCTGTTTAGGTACCCAGTTAATTAGCCTATGTCTTTTAATTGGAAAATTGAGTCCATTGATGTTAAGAGACATTAGGGAACAGTGATTGTTGCTTCCTGTTACTTTTGTTATTAGAAGTGGAATTATCTTTGTGTGGCTATCTTCTTTTGGATTTGTTGGAAGAGGATTACTTTCTTGTTCTTTCTAGGGTATAATTTCCCTCCTTGTATTGGAGCTTTTCCACTATTATCCTTTGTAGTGCTGGGTTTGTGGAAAGATATTGTGTAAATTTGGTTTTGTCATGGAATATCTTGGTTTCCCCATCAATGGTAATTGAGAGTTTTGCTGAGTATAGTAGCCTGGGCTGGCATTTGTATTCTCTTAGGGTCTGTATGACATCTGTCCAGGATCTTCTGGTTTTTATATTATCTGATGAGAAGCCTGGTGTAATTCTGATAGGTCTGCCTTTATATGTTACTTGGTGGCCTTTTTCCCTTACTGCATTTAATAATCTTTTTTTGTTTTGTGCATTTAGTGTTTTGATTATTATGTGACAGGAGGTATTTCTTTTCTGGTATAGTCTATTTAGCATTCTATAGGCTTCTTGTATGTTATGGGTATCTCATTCTTTAGATTAGGCAAGTTTTCTTCTATAATTTTGTTGAAGATATTATTGGCCCTTTAAATTGGGAATCTTCACTCTCATCTATACCTATTATCCTTAGGTTTGGTCTTCTCATTGTGTACTGGATTTCTTGGATGTTTTGTGTTAAGAACTTTTTGCATTTTGTATTTTCTTTGACAGTTGTGACAATATTTTCTATGGTATTTTCTGCACCTGAGATTCTTTCTTCTATCTTTTGTATTCTGATGGCTATGCACTTGCATTTATGATTCCTAATTTCTTTCCTAGGCTTTCTATCTCCAGAGTAGTCTCCCTTTGTGATTCTTTATTGTTTCTACTTCCATTTTTATGTCCTGGATGGTTTTGTTCAATTCCTTCACCTGTTTGATTGTGTTCCCTTATAATACTTTAAGGGATTTTTGTGTTTTCTTTTTAAAGGCTTCTAGCTGTTTACCTGTGTTCTCAATTTCTTTGAGAGTGTTATTTATGTCCTTCTTAAGGTCCTCTATCATCATCATTAGAAGTGATTTTAAATCTGAATCTTGCTTTCCTATTAATATGGGGAATTCAGGACTTTCTTGTGTGGGAGAACTAGGATCTAATGATGCCAAGTACCCTGGGTTGCTGATGATTCTGTTCTTGCACTTTCCTTTCACCATCTTAGTACTACCTACCCTGTCTCTAACTGGAGCCTGTCTTTCCTATTATCTTGGTTGTATCAGAATTGTGTGGGGTGGTTTTTGCTACTGGGGTTAGAGCTGAGGCCCAAGATGTGCTTGGTGGTTGGGCCCAGACTGAAAGGAACCAGTACTCCAAGCCAGGAGTGAATTCCTGGGTTCCAGTGGGTCCCAACTACTCCCTGTTTTTGGTGGGTGTTGCTATCTCCTTACCTAAGATACTGCCCTGGTTAGAGCTCCTGGGAGGCCCACTTTCTCTGGGTTCTGTGAGATTGGGTGCAGAGATGCCACCCAGGATCTGCTTAGTGCTTGAGCCCAGACTAGAAAGAACAAGAAATAGTTCTCAAATAATGAAGAAAAAATGACCAGTGAATACATGAAAACCTTTTCAACATCTTTAGCTGAAGTAGAAATTTCTGGTTTCTTTGGAGACTCAATTGTATCATGTTTTTCTGGAAACTGTGGTATAAAAGGATGTTTTTGCTGAAGCAGACACATAGGAGGATGTTTAGCTCAGAACAGACGTGTGGTATTTTTCTAGAAGCTGCCTGGAAAAAAAAGGGCATATAATGTTTTGCTACAACAGACACTTGAGAGAACATGTGATGTTTGGAAAGGGTATAAATATAGTTCAACATACAGTAGTATTGGTGTGGCATTGGTTTGCCTTGCCACACTTTGCTCATCATCTTTTGTCATGACTTCATAGAAACATTCCAAAGAACTTCTGGTGGTTTCTTGCTGCTTCCTTGGACTCAGACTTCCAATTGGCAGAGCCTTGTGGTTTCTTCTGGATGGAATTGCCATCACTGATTCATAAATCATGCATATGAGTGCAAGGAGCTACCACTGCTGATTCAAATGAACTGAACTGCTGATATTCTCACAATGCAGGTTGGATTTGCCCTAAATAACTATTTTTAAACAGGTCCACATCCTACTTTGTTCTATTAACCTTCCCTTTCCACTACCTTTGGTAGGTTGTGGGCTAGAAGGGAGGTTAAAGCATTTAAGTACACTTATTAAAGTAGGTTTTTAAAATATAAGCCTATATTTAGCCATAAGGGAAATGTAAAATTAAACTATGCTGTGAGTCCTTCTCATCCCAATCAGAATGGCTGTCACAGATAACCTGATAACAGTAAACAAGTAACAATGTAGCAAAAAAGGAATTCTTTACTATACTGATGGAAATATAAATTAGTAAAACTGTTATGCAAATGATTAGACATGATGGCTTTTCTTCTAGGGAGCCCAAGTTCACTTCCCAACACCCACAAGTCAGCTCACAAACATCTGGAACTCCAATTTCAGTGTACCAGCCACCCACTTTTGTCTTTCATGGGCAGGGGCAATTCATGTAAGTGGTACACAGATATCCATATACATAAAATAAAAAATTTTAATTTAAATAAAATAAAAAATTAGGACAATTACATGGCCAGCAAGTACCAGGGTTAGGTATGCATTCATGAATTCATGGTAATAGATGTCATGTGACCAACTGCTCCAATCTCCTGATGTTTGGCTTCTCTGTCATGATGGACTGTGTCTTGAATGGAGACTTAAAATAAACTCTCTCTGAAGTTGGTTTTTTCAGAATATTTTATCACACTAACAGGTAAAAGAGCTAAAACATCACTGTCTCCAATAACAGAATGAACAGTTAACAATTCTCCATGAAAATTACATCCTAATAGAACACAGAAAGCACGGATGTAAATGATTATTTCCATTCACATCTATGTGTCTAATCTCATAGAGGAAAATTATCTTAATAAAATATTATGATTAGTTTGGCCTCAATTTTCATCATTGATGTTTTTCTTTGTTTTGGTTTGGTTTTTTGGTTTTGGTTTTTGGTTTGGGGGGGTTGTTTATTATTTGTTTTATTTGTTTGTTTGCTTGTGTGTTTATTTAGAGATAAGGTTTTACTCTATAACCTTTACTGGCCTGTCTCCACTTTCCCAGTGCTGGGATTACCTATCTGCATCACCTTGCCTAGCCTGGACTTTTAATATATGGTTGGAAGCATAAACTTCAAAACATAAAGTGGGCTTATCTGTAAACATCATAAATGTGAAAGAATTCATAATTTACCCGATTGTTTTTTCAAAAGTACTCTCTACAATTTATATGTGTCCCTCTAGGAACAGAAAGTTTAAGCCATCATAATATTTCATCTCTTTCCAATCTCCTAATAATACAGAATACTAATAATCCATTGGCCTGTCAGAGACCAAACCATGGCAATAAAGACTAATTACACTGTGATTTCTCTCTATTATGTTGTGATGAAAGCCATACCAATGTTAAATTTGAAATCTGTGTTTCTCTACAATTAAAATAAATTACATACAATCAAAAACTGTAAAGATTAAAATTGATTTCCTGTTACATTGGCATCCAAACCATTCCCTGCCCCCCACCCCAAAGCCATGTTGTGCTTTCCTAAACTGGGAGAACAAACACATCGTTTGAGGATACAGGCATATGATTATCTGGATAACTGTATGTGTACATTCTCATAAGGCTCCCAGTGTGTTACTGGACAGCTGAAAGGCCATACTGAGTGCATTCTTACTTACTGACTCATGCTTATGAATGAATCTCAATACAGTTTAGGTGATCATAGCCTTCAGGAGAACATGTGATGCGTATGGTATACCTTTACCCATTTTCAAATACAAGAGTTGTTCTGTGAACAGCTGTCACTTTGTGTTGTTAGATATCCTGATATTCAGAGCATTATAGAACATGATGAACAATAGAAGAACAATGGAAACTGTTGTATGTGGGCTGTCCAACAGCATGATAGTATAGCTGTGTAGTAAATGAAGAAGATTAAGCTTGAACTCATATGGAGAACAAAGTCAAATATAATTTTTTAGTGGTTCCTTCTCTCAGCAAAATAAAAAAAAGAAAATACCTTAGCAAAATCCTGTAAAAGGAGTTGTCTTCCCGATAGAAGACAATCCAGAGGCCGACTAGGAAGCTAAGGAACATTTTTCATCTGTAAAATATTGCATTTTACAAAGATTTAACTCTGTCCACTCTGTTCAGCATTGATTTTAGCACATGCTGAAAGAAACAGACACTCACTGAGTAAGATAGACGAGTCTGAAATACAAAGACTTAAAAAAACAAAACCGACCCTACTCTCTAATAACTCTGTATCGAGTGCAGTATGTTATCTGTCATGAGCAGGTTGTGATAAGGTTTTAGGGTCTCCGTGGGGAGAGGAGTGATAGGTCCTCTCCACTCAGGAATCGTGTACAGGATTGACTGTGAGATGGTCAGTTCCCCGAGAGGGGAGAGAGTATTCCAGAGACAGAGGTTTGATATTTAAATGCTCTTTAATAATGCACAGCAAACAATATATTACCACCAATGTTAAAGCTATTGTAACAACGAGGTATTGCCACATTTCCTAAACATTGCCTCTATCAATATCAATACAATAAACACAAATAGTAAGTTGCTAATTACCAAAGAAATAAACATAGCAGTAAGTGCATTATTATTCGTGAGTTATACGACCTGAGTCCTTATGACTGTAGTTTCTAGCAGCTCAGGTCCAGAGGGTGTTTGACCACAAAGTTAGAGGCTTCAGTCTCTCGGCTGTCTCCTTGATGATCGGGTACAGAGTGCTCAGTCTCTCAGCTGCTGCTTTAATGATCCATGCTGCAGAGCACGTGGTCTCTCGGCTGCAGAGGAGGCCTGAATGGAGAATCATGCTAGGTAACCATAGCTACCAGTGTGATGAAGTGCTCCGGCCAAGGGCTCCTTTTTTATGCTTGAATTAGGGTTACTTCTGACGTACACGGCAGGTAACCAGATGTGTCTGGTTATCTGTGGGGCTATGACTTCATTACAACTGGTTATCACACTTATTCAAAACAACTTGTTTTTGTGCACAAATATTTTGATTCATAAGGTTTCAAAACAACTTCTGGTTATCACAGCACTTCAAACCAACTTCACTTCAAACTTGTTTTCTTTCCTATTACAAATATGGAGTTGGTCCTGTTAAGGACCTGCTCCTTACAAACTCACAATCTAGCTGGGGTCTAATAATGTTTTTTTAAAAAAAATTTCTTCAATAAAAAGATATTTCATTTTTGTATGTTAGCTACCAATAATAGAAAAGGGAGGTAAGACCTAAAAGTTTCTGGAGTTCAGGAAATGTCTTATAGAGAATTTGCTATCAGATTATAATTTTTTTATACTTCCACACTTTGAAAGTACAACGATCACTCAATGGAACCCTGACAGGATAAACATTTCATAAACATATGTGAGGTGTTGTGCCTCAGTCTTTTTGTTGTTGTCATTATTCTCTTCCTCCTCCTCCTCCTCCTCCTCCCCTTCCTCCTCCTCCTTCTGTATTTTTCTAGCTTTAGCACTTCTGGAAATTCATTTCTCCCACACCAGTTTATGACCCCATTAAGTATTTACTGTGTAACAGGCAGATCAATTGTTTGACGCCTTGGAAGAAATGTGCTCTGAAACAGGTTCCATTCTCATGAAAGAGACAATAAAAGAATACATTAAATAAGCTAAGCTAAGACTGGTTTTAGTGTGTTGCAAATGATACCAGATCCAGGGCTAAAATGTCACTTAGAATTGGGTGGGCAAACTATATGATACCACCCTCTTATAAATAGAATTGGCTTTTAGATAGATTTGGTCATTTATTTAGAAAATGACAGTAGTGATTTCAACTTCAATGGCCTATTAATCATAGCTATGAAAGAAAACATGTGATCCACAAAGCCTGAAATATTTACCAAATGATTTTTATAGAAAAGATCTGCTCATACCTGCTTAGATGAATGGACAGAAATCTCCTCCGTTCCAAAGCACAAAACACTGCACTCTGTTGTCTCTTACCTTAAGAAATAATCCAACCAAGCTTGTCAATCACTTCCTCACGCCCAGAAAATGTAGGCTCGTCATGAAGTTAGACAGAATAACTAATCACTTTGATGAGATAACACACTTGTCCTTCCGGAAGCCCCACCCTGATTCAGTAGCTTACAGACTTTTACTATTAAGCCTGCCTGCTTTTTAAGCTCTAAACCAAAATGTTTAATTTTCATTCCCTTTCTTCCTGCTATCTTTTCTCAAAAACCTTAGCATGCTTTTCTGAGACCTCTAGGCTTTCCTACTCATCCTCTGAAGCCTTCCCTCCTCTTTTCTATGCAGTGGGTTAGAGACCTGTATTGCTGAACATCTGGTTTTCTCAGACCCTAAGTCAAAAATCTTGGCTTTCTCTCTCTCTCTTCCACATTTCCTACTGTTGGCAGCTACCAAGTTTATAGCTTGTCTGCTCTGATGTTTTTCTCCAAAACTCTGATAAAATTGTTCTTAGACTTACTTCTGAAACTAAGAAGATTTCTGTATGTTAAATTCTTTCATTAACAAGACCTAGAACCCAACAAAAGAAGTCCTGATTTCCACCACCACCACCACCACCACCCCTCCTGTAACAGTTTTCTTTATGTAGAATGAGGTCTCTGGGGATGGATTTTCCACAAAGTCTTAGCCACTTTCAAAACCAAAAACAGAATAAAATGTCTTTCTATATTATTTCTTTTCCTAGGCAAATATATGGCATTGTTTTTCAAAGTGATGTAACACTGAAAAGGGCCAAATAGAGAAACCAAATTATTCTGTATTATTTTAATTTTAATGAGGTCCCTATAGAAATTAATTTATTACTATAGCTATATAACAAGGCTATATAGCTATAATAACTATTATAACACAATTTAAATCAAACTAATCAATAAGATTAATGGATGACTTAAAGACATTGAAGATCAAAACACCTTCTAAGTGCAGCTAACCATTCTCTTGGTTAATATGGTCAGTCTGGAAGTCAAGACAGAATCTTCACTGACCGTGATGATGCAGACCTGTGCTTCTTTATGGGCTGAATTTTGGCTGCATGAAAGTTTCTTTATCCTTCAAAATTGAAAGCAATCATTGCCAGTCTTGGAAACAATCACCTGGCTACAGTATACTGATAAATTTAACAGACTTTGTAATACTTCAAACTTCATTAGAAATCTGACTATAGCAAAGTCCCTTCTGAATTATCTCTTTCTTATGCAAGGATCTCCCCACAGACTTCAGAAATTAAGCTCCTTTTGTGACTTCAAACTTAGCCATTTTCTTAACCAATTGAAAAATAAAATGACTGCTAATACCTAAAGTTAATGAAGACCAAAGCAATTTATAAAGTTGATATCTGAATGAATATGATTAGCATTTTTCCCTGCAAGAGAAAATTGTCCCGATGTTTTTCCATTTTCTTTCTAGAGTGTGACTGTTGCAGTGACTAGCAACAGAGATTAAAAATGTCATTTTCTTTCCTGTAGAGAAAAACATATTAAGTTTTTTTAATTCTTAAAAGAAATATGTTTGTAATTTGATGATCCAATTTGCAACAAATAAATGTCAAGTATCTATAACCATCAGCTCCACAATGCCTTCCATAGCATTTAATATTTAATAAATTCATTGTTTTTCATATTTAAAAGATTAAATGGTATAAATAAAAGTCATGACGCCTCTAGAGTGGAATCTCCATGTTATACCAGATACATTCACATCTGTGTGTCCCTGTGTGAGCAGGTTAATGTGTGCTTCTAGGTTTCACTCAGAGTAGAGACACGTTTTATTCCTCCCACAGTTCCCATGTGTTGTGTTCCATAGCTCTGTAATTGTGTGCTTAGTTGTCCTGGCACCAGAACAGGAACTCTGAGAGACTTTCTAAGCAGGCAACAATGTGGCATGCCCATAGCCTTACATACTAGGGAGACTTACAGGATACGAAGGGGTAGCAGGGTACAGAGGTGACAAAGTAGACAGAGTAGAGCAAAAGAGACACATGATACACATGTGGTAAAGAAAGATGGAAGCAAGAGTCAATAGTCTCAGAGCTGCTCCAAAGGTCTGCAGATTAAGTCTGTGTTAAATTCTCACAGGGAGCTTATTTTTACTTTGGATTTTGGTAGGGCAAACTGGCTTCTAACTTGCTATGCAACTGTCTGTGGTGGTTTGAATAAGAACAATCTCTATATGCTCACATATTTGAATCCTTAATCATCAGACAGTAACACTACTTAGAAGGATTAAGAGATGTGGCCTTGTTAGGGTAGCTATGACCTTGTTGGAGGAAGTGTGTCACAGGAGTGGGTTTGAGGTTTCAGAAGCTCAAACCAGGCCAAGTGGTGCTCTCTCTTTCTCTCTGTCTCTGTCTCTCTGTCTCTCTCTCTATTTCTCTCTGTCTCTCTCTGTCTCTCTGTCTCTCTGTCTCTCTCTCTCTCTCTCTCTCTCTCTCTCTCTCTTTCTCTCTGTCTGCTGCTGTTACCTATGAATCTAGATCTCCTTCCTACATCCATGTTACCTGCGATATTAATGGACTAAATCTCTGAAACTGTGAGCAAACCCTCGTTTAAATGATTTCCTTCATAAGAGCTGCTGTGGTCATGGTGTCCCTTCAAAGCAATCAAACATTGACTTATATACTGTCCTAGTGTGCTTTCTATTGTTTAATGAAAATCATGACCAAAAGCAATTTGGGGAAAAATGGTTTATTTGTCTTACAGGTCACATTCCATCTGTAAAGGAAGCCAGGCAAGAATGAAAGCCAGACAGGATCCTGGAGGCAGAAACTGAAGCAAATGCCACAGAGGAACCGTTTACTGGCTTGCCCCTCCCCCGCCCCATGGCTTACTCAGCTTGCTTTATTTATGCAACCCAAGACCACCAGCCCAGGAGTGGTACTGGCAATAATGGGTGGGCCCTCCCGGGCCCTCCCACACTAATCATTAATCAAGAAAATACCTCCACAGACTTGCCTATTGGATAATCTAATGGAGGCATTCTCTCAGTTGACTTTCCCTCTCACTGGATGACTCTAGTTTGGCATCAGGTTGACAAAAGCCAACAATCAAAGTAGTGGAATTTCTGATCCTCCTGCCTCTATACTTCATGCTATTCCCCACCCCACCTACACACACTCCACTCTCAGATGGGATTACAGCTTTGTGTGAATACATTTAGTTTTATGATGTGCTGGAGACTGAGGCTCTGTGCATTTTGTCAAATACCAGCTACTCCATCCTGAAAATCCCCAACCTCTTGTTTATATTATATTTAAAATAATATTCTCCTTGTTTCATTTTTCTTAAAACCTTGAAATTGAAAGTAATTTTCATTTGATTTAGGTAAAAAGAACCATTTCTAAGAGATGAATATCAATTATTGGTACCTGACTACTTAAAGCTGCAACCTGATAGACAAAACAAAAAGCCTCTACTAGCTACCAAGACCCTACACAGGCAGTGCATGAGTGTTATGGTCTTAAACAATTTAATCCCTTTGAGCATTCTCAATGTTCTTATCAATAAAACAAGGAAAACAATTTACCATTCAAGGGATTTGAATCTTGAACATAAATCCATCATTTTTCAAACATAGCATGAAGCTACAATAGACAACTACCCTGTTGGTATACTGACTGGGTTGTGTAGACTTCCTTTGATCTGTGTAGCCTTTTCTAACTTTTTTTATTTAATCTACTGTTCTAAATCTACTAGAAGTACTAAAATGATGAAGATTTCTTTGAGTGGTAATGGACTAAATTTTCATCTTTTCCTTTCCATAGCTTATAACTTTGTAAGTATGAAATATATAAGACATGAAAAAAATGTTTAATTTTCATGTGATTTTTTTTCAAAATCTTATGATTTGTCATTACTTTCTTTTGTTTTTGTTTGGTTGGTTGTTTTGCTTTGTTTTGTTTTAAGACAGGGTATCCCTATGTAGTCCTGGCTGTTCAGATATTACCAAGAAATAAATATCAACCCATAGCACCTCACAATGTGAGCTCTAAATGCTAAAGTCATGTTCTTACCTTTCAGTTCTAAAACATTTAATGGAATCCAACATGCACAAACAAAAACTACAGAACCAAGTATAGGCATTGGAAATTCAGACATTTCAACGTATAAAACTGAGAAACTGAAAGTGACATGTACTTGAGTGTAGGCCGACAGGGGACACAGTCTTGGCTAGGTAATAAATTTCCAAAATGGCATCAACCTCTGGACTTGAGACAAAAAGTCTGGCAGCTGCTTGGCAGGCTTTTGTCTCCTAGCAGCAAGGCCCTGCTGCTGGACTAGTTCAGCAAGTTCTAGGCTTGATCAGGACTTATTACCCCAAAAGCTGCCAGCCAAGCTTTCTTCAAACTTTCCAACCTTAAATCAGGAGAGCAAAACTCTTCAAAGGCTTTAAAACCTTCATCACTGGAAAGGTGAGTGGTTGTTTGGTTGGTTGTTTTTTTTTTTTTTTTTGGTTTTTGTTTGTTTGTTTGCTTGCTTGCTTGCTTTGTTTTTATTCTTTTGCTTTCTGAGTCCCCACTCTGCTCTGCTGAGAGTCTTTTTTTCATCCCCAATAAATGTCTTTCTTCAACTGATGCTTTCATCTGCCACTGTCTATAGCACATGAGGTTTCTCTGTTCTGTGGATTTTTCCTGCCTTTTAATTCTTTAACTGGCAGAGGAAAAAAAAAAAAAAAAACAAACCTCAAGGCTGCTAGATGGTATCAAAACTATTTTATTAATTTGATAAATTAAAGTAGAACTGTGTTGGTGTTATGTTTGTGAGTTTAAACAGCCTACACACATTTTTAGGGACTTGTATTTAAAAAAAAATTTTTTTTGCTTCTTTTGTAGCATCAAACATCACTTTTGCGTGGCTGAGAAGAAAACCTCATATGTATGTAGAATGAACGCTTTAGTATCATGTCTAGTTTCTCAAATGCATTCAATAACATCTGCTGACTCTTCCTGTGAGTAAACACTGCTGACATCTGCATTTGGACCAAGGGCAGGGGAGCAATTTAGTTAACAGGATAAGCAAAAAGCTAAAGCAAGCTACTTAAGAATATTCCCCCAAAAGCCTGTGTGGAGAGTGTGACCATGGGGGTACTCGCTGGGGAGAAAGAATGAAAATAAGACGAGTGAACATAAGACAAGCGGCAGCTCAGCTCACAGATACTTTCCTCTTTCAGATTCACTCCTCACACTTTTTACAGAAGTTGCTATTAGGAAAATTCCTGCCTTGACGCTTGTTTACATGTACTGCCTCTTAACTATTACAGCTTTTAAGTAACAAAGTTTATCGAGGCCTTTGATTTGCTTAAGGATAATGGACACCCTTATTGGGGTTTTAAATTTTGTTTGGATGAAAGAGGCACATGCTTGGGGAATCTTATCTTAAATTATCAAAACCCTTTCCTCCAAAGCCAGTGTAAAAACAGTTCTGTAAAAGGGCAGTCTGTGTGACTGTTCACAGACGATGGCCTGAAAGGGGCTTTAATCACCTGGCAGACCTAAAAATAAGGCAAAAGGAACTCCGTAATGTGTCATTTTATTTTAAATGGACATATGAATTGAGCAAGACCAGTGATAAGCACAAACCTTGACCCAGCACCAGGCTCAGGGTTGAGGTGACACAGACAGGTTCTAAGGAAGTCTCCTTGATCTGCAGCAGTGAAAAGCAGTCAATGGCTGTGAGAAACTCAGGACTTGCTAACTGCTAAAGGTTAAGCTCCTCTGTGCGAGCCTGAGTAAACAAAGCCCTACTGCTTCCGAGCAGAAAGAAGTCACTACCATGCTTGCTTAACCTCGCACAGGAACAAATTAAATTCAAACAGCATAAAGTCTCCTTTATGTAAGAGGAAAACAAGGTGTTTTTCTTCATTTTCCCAAACAGCTGTTATTTTAAGTGACTTTGAGAAGAATCCACTGAAAATCTTGGTCAGTCTATTTTAAATCTAACCAATGTTTTCCTGTGCATCTTAGTTAAAACAAGGTCAAATGTCATAAAGTTATGGAAATTATACTTGCTTTAAAGTGTAGAGTGAAAAATTATAAAGACCATTTTATAAAATATATACAGGCTCATTAGTTCCAGGAAGGCGGAACTGAATGTAGGATTTAGGGCCTTCACTGCCCCATACATTCCTCAAGCCTCAGGGAAGAAAATCCACCTGTGGGTGGGGTAGGCCCAAAGCAGGAAGACACATTCCTGGCCACAAAGAAAAATAAAAAGGCATGCCCTGACAAGTCCTAACTAGCCATCCTGCCGCCTCTGCAAGTTGCTGATATTTGAAATAACCAATCGTGTGTAACTGCTCCAAACTTTCCCGCCTTTCCCTACCCCTACCCATAAATAGCTCCCGCCTCTGGGGTTCGGGTCGAAATCCCTTGTCTCCTGCGTGGGACGGGTTTCAACCCAAGGGCCCTTGCTATTAAACTACCTTATGCAAATGCATCAAGGAGGTCTCTCGTGTGTCCGTGGGTGAGCGCCGGTCCAGACTTGAGGTAGGGTCCCCTCGGGGGTCTTTCAAAAGGGGTGACCGTCTCCTAAACCTGGACTTCTTCATGGACAGTCCATCCACTCTGCTACCTCTAGTTAATTAGGAACAGAAACAGTTAATCAGATTATTTACAAACACAGGAAGTAGGCTATAGGAGCCAATTACAGCAAGTATGCTCCCTGATCAAAGAGATTCATAGATAAACCCAGAACTGAGGGACCGAAGGTGGTCTTCCCCAGGCAGTTCGAGCCTCTCAACACTAAAGGGTAAACTTACCAGCTAGAGCTCCCAGCAGCTTTGCATCTGACAATCCTAATGAGATATTACACAGGCCAGAGGCACACAGGCATTTAGCACTTTCCCTGGGCCTCTCTATGACCTTCTGTCTTTCTGGAAGTGAACACTCCAAACTCTGACCCACAATGTTGGCAAGCACTGGAAAGCCAATCACCATTCTCCTAGATGGCAGAGAGGGATTGAGAAATCACATTTGAGTTTGCCAAAATCAGAAGGGCATACTGGATTCTGTGAAATAGCTATATGGGATAAGCTAATTATGCATCAGTATGCTCCATGTTAAACATTCCACCTCCTGCCAATATGCTACGGTAGCATATTTATAACAGGATACTGGGGTAACAATGGCAGCCTTCACAATGAGAACACTTTCATCCATATCATTACCCCAAACAGCTCTTCCGAAATCATTTACTGGTTAACAGCAGAATTAAGAGCAGTTTGGAGGGAAAAAATCATAAGCTATTTATATTTTTATTGAGTTGAGTTTGGAGAATAATCCTGGATCAATTATAGCATTACAACAATGGCATAATTTGAAGCATTGCTTTCTGTATTCAATCAGATGAAGGACTTAATTTACAAGGCTTCATCATGAGTTTCCAGTCTGACATAATGAAAATGCCCTAATTTTATAAAAAACTTGAATAACTCCATACTTTTCTAAATAAACAGAAGAAAACTTAAAATTTACTCAGCCAGCACTTCCCCCAACATGTCTCTGAAGGGTTCTTGGTGGGTGCCATTTGTGGACAATGGAGTCATGTGAGAAAGTAACAACTTTCCAGGCAAGAAAGCTCAGGCTGTAACACCTCCTCTCTTTTGGCATTGGACAGGCTGCTTTTTCTTTTCTGGCCACCTTCTTGTCCACAGAAGTAAGGATTATTTCATTTTACAAAGATAATTTAGAATTAACGAGGCAACTGCACTGAGTGTGTGGTCAGGAACTTTTTATTGCAGTTGTTAATGGCAAATGAAAGAGAAGTGGAACAGGACAGAAAGAGAAGATTAAAGGGACACAGAAGGGAAAGAGGGTCTCATTCTGGCAGGAGCCAAAAGCATCAGCATAAATGTTAGAGACAGAACTGCTTACTGGGAGACTGCTCACTTTACAAAGAAACTTCAGACAAGGCTGTTGAAAATTGAGCTGTCCCTTACTTGGGGCCAGAAGGCTTGTGGTTGACTTTATTCTTGTTAGTACTCCTCCATCATCCCTAAACCCAAACACTGCACCCACCTTACAATTCCATTTGCTAAAGGAACTCATATTTTTACTTAATTTCCAATCTTTAATTTTCAAGCTTTGCTCAATCTTTAAATCAGAAAATTGCATGCCTTAATTGCATGTACATTATAAATTGGAAGTCACTGAAGTCCATATACATAGCCAGTTGAAAAGATTCCTGAGGGAGATATCACTCTCTTGAGAAATCCACCTAACATTTAGGTATGCACAGTCCCTTTTCTAAATGCCAGCCCTCTAAAGAAATATGTGTACTGCCTCTTATGTCTCTATGTAGTAAAGTTGCTAGCTTTGCTTCACTCTCATTTTTTTCTGGAATAGAGCAGGATCCAGCTTTTCCCCAAAAGAAGTCCCTGAGAGAGGAGAGAACTCCCCTCTGGTGGGAGCACTTGACTGTCTCTCCCTCTATCAGACAGATTCATTGCAGCTTCAGAAGCATTTCCTATCTGAACCATCTTCTCAACTGAAAAGCACACACACACAATATCTCCTCTCCAGCCAACCACATAGCCCTTTAGAACAACACAGCCAATGAGAAGACTGTGTGCTTTAGGGGGTGAGAGGAGTCCTTATCACACACTGACAACAGAAATAAAACAAACAAGCCATCTGTGAACTTGTCATACTGCATGTTTGGTGAAGAGACTGAAAGCTTATTCAAGATCTATGTTTTTGCCATTTCTTCCTTTTACTGTAGGAAGATTTAAACAACACGGCACAGGATGTGGATATCCAGAATGACTTTGCTAAGATGCAGGACCTCCACCGGATAGCCTAGGAACCATAAGTAAGCAATTAATGTGACTGTTACATAGCTCACTAAGGAACGAAGAGTATGAAGATGTTTAATGTATTAGATTTCATTTTTTACTGTAATTTACAAATTTCTGAATAAAGAATTCAGAGAAAAACATATTTTAAACATGACAAAAGTCCAGTTTTGATCATAAGTAATCATTTATAAAAACATTTTATGACAGGTCTGGAGATGTTGTTCTATGGTTAGGAGCATGTGCTGCTCTTGCAAGGGACACAGATTCATTCCCATCATAACATGGTGGCTCACAACCATATGTCAAGTTGCATGGGATCCTGTGCCTTCATCTGGCCTCCACAGAAACCATAAATGTGCTCCGCAGGCAGTCATGTGTGCCTGCATTCCATTCATCTCCTTTTCAATGTTTTTCCGATTCTTTCACTTGTTTCTCTTACATTTTCTTCATTCCTTGTCTTCTTCATCTTATCCACTAACCATTTCCACACTGACTCCAAATAATACTTAACTGCACAGCACTCTCTTCCTTAGCTTTGCAAGTTTCTATTTTCTAGAAATACTAAATTTGTGGGCGTTTGTTCATTTAAGAGAATGTCTATATTTTGTATTGTTTGATGTTGCTGCTGATAGGTCAGTTTACTTTCTGTTTGCAGAGTCACATGGACATTGAGGGGCCAAGAGTAGGCTGATTAATAATAAAACTGAAATGACATCCAAATCAACAAATGTACAAATTAGTACAAAAACACAAGAAACATAAAAACGCAAAGAAACAAAATTCACAAAAACATCATAATTTCTTGGAGAATGAATTCATTCAAGGACAGTGAAATAAATAAAATCTTAGATAAAGACTGCAGAAGTTTACAGATAGAACTGATCAATAACCTCGAGAATGGCACAAATAATCAGCAGCACAGAGGTAACTAGCAAACTGGAAGAGCAAACAATCATATGGATGAAAAAGTCTATTTTGAAAGACAAATTCAACAAGGAATCTAGAATTTCGAATTAGAAAAAAGTAATAACATTAGAAAATGAGAGTTTTAATGAATTATGTTTAAAGAAACTCAAAAACATGAACAACAGAGTTAAGCAATCACACAAAAGAATATCAGAGATAAGGGCAAAGAAATATGTCATTCATCACACATACAAATATGATCACAGCATCCAAGAACTCTGGGATGAAATCAAGAGGCCAAACATAAGATTGGGGACATGACTCCATGGGGAAAGCACTTGCTATACAAGACCAGAGTTCAAATCCCCAGCACGTCTCTAAATACCAAGTCCAAGGGTGTATGGAGACCTCTTCTCTAATCCCAACACATGGAAGGTAGAAATAGAGAAATGTTAGACCCCACTGGCTAGCAAGACTACCTGAATTGGTGAGCTCTGATTTCAGTTGAAAGACCCTGTCTCAGTATATAAAGCAGAAAGCAAGCAAGGGAAACATATGTTGACCTCAGGTCAACACAAACAATAGCACACATATTTGCTAACAAACATCTAAACATGTACACACACATATAATATGGAATGCACATATACATACTACAAAAAAGGAGACCTCAAACATGAATCCACAGACTAGAAGGAACAACGATAAACATCTTAGACAAATACGACCCATTTAATAGAAATACAAAAGAAAGTTTCTTAGATCTTGACCAAGAGGTGGAAACCTAAACACTAGAGGCATTTAGAATGCAAATAGACATGATCAGAGAAAAATCACTCCATGATCAATTATAGTCAAGATCTCAAAATACAAAGCACATAAGCAATATTAAAAGCTATAAGAGGAAAACGCCATGTTATCTACAAAGGCAAATATACAGATAATATAAGACTTCTCATCAGTAATTCTAAAAGCATAAAATTACATAGTGAAGAACTTGTTTAGGGAGTTCTTAACCACCAAGGCAGCTACACAGAAGAAACATTTTAAAGTGCTCTGTCCATAGGAGGAAGAAATACACTCCCAGTAAGGACACCATGGGGAAAAAACAATACATTTTGTGAAAAGAGAAGATGAACAGCTGTCCTACATGGTGAGCCATCACCTCCTTACCCTGAAAACAGAGAAAGAAGAAACAAAGTAATATTCCAAAACAACCAATAAATAATGAGAATTAGTAAATGCTCTCCCTCAATTTTGAGAATTTCCATGCTGAACTTTGAGCAACTCATACCTCTGATCTTTTATAAGCCTTTTAGATAAACTGAATATTTCAAAGTCATAGTTTGATTGTTTTTCAGTACTGTCATTATTTATTTTTAATTATTGAGAAAAGAAAGCTGATATCAAAATCTTATCTTCCAGACAAGGTGATATTAGCACACATTTGAGACATCTAAGTAAACATTTGATCAAAATATCAAAAGAAGCATTGTGATAAGGTCTTCTGAAGCTCAGCACAGCATATGCTGTGTTAACCACAGCAGTAATGGGAAAAACTTAATTTTTGTTTTAAATGATTGGTGATGGTTTATACACAAAATTCCAGAGACAACTAAAAGTAAAACAAAAATGGCAAGATAAGCTAAAGTTACAAACTTGTTTAAAGGGAAATAGAATATCAAAACCAAAGCCTTTGCTTCATTTTTCTGCTGTGCAGACTGGTTTGTTAGTGTTGAAATAAAGTTGGAAGATATGACATATTATGAACTGTGATCCTTAAAGAAATAGTGTTCTATTTTTCAAAATCATGCTTGGGAAAAATATAATCTTTGTAAGGTTAATAGAATTTAGGACTCAGCAACTTCAATTTTTTTGAAACATTACTTTTCTTAGAAAAAATATAAAAACAATACTGTATAGCCTACACTGAGCAAAAATTACTCAGCTTATGAAAATCAGAGCTATTCAGTGTGAGAAGCTAAACTCTCTGTGTGCTTCTGCATCTGTGGCCTCTGAGAGAAGTTCATGGCTCTTAATCTAGGGTACCACTACACAGCAGGAGACACTTGATTAGTGTTTATAAACCATAAAAATACATGTTTTTAATAATAAAAATGCCACTTACCCATTCTTTGCACACAAAACCTGATGTGTGTTTTACCTATGATAAGATTATTTTCCAGTTACTAACCATTAAAAGTGTTATTTATAACAATACCAAGGTTTTCTGATTTCCATCTTACTGCAATACTATTGACAAAATGTGTTCATATTTAAAATCTAGCATGCTAAGTCAATATATGAGCGCATAGTAAATGGATGCTACAATCAAATTCATTAAAATGTCCATCACGTTGTGAACTGGGAATATAGCTCAGGGGTACAGTACCTGCCTGGTGGGAGCAAGACCTTGGTTTGACGTCTGTCACCCAAACCAAATCAAAAACATACCCATTGATTGCTTCATGAGGTTACCCCTCCCACATATGTGACACAAACACCTGACTTTTCTTGGTAAATTTCATTGTTCAAATACACAGCATGTTGTTTATAACTCAAGTCATGCTATTGGACTTTAAGAATTAGGAACTTGAGGCTAAAGAAATATCTCAGTGGTTAAGAAAATGTACTGCTATTGCAGAGTCCATTCCCATCACTTGTATCAAATCACTTATCCAGTCCCAGTCCCCTTCTTTCAGACTCTGCAGTCTACCACATGGGCAGGCATATGCCCATACCCAGACACAAACAGAGACATAGACAGGAATTTTTTTTCCAATTTTTAAAGACTTCGGAACTTGCTCATCTTAACTGAAAGTATAGACCTTGATCCAAATCTCCTGTTTCCCTGCTTACTAGTTAGCACTAATCCATTCTGACTTGGATCTTTTAAATATCAAATACAAGTAAGATTATATAGTGTGCTGACTAGACTTACATCACAAACTTGATACACAAACTAGAGTTATCTGAAAAGAAGAAACTTCAATTAAGAAAAAGCCTCCATAAAATGTGACTTTAAGGCATTTTCTGAATTAGTGAGCAATGGGAGATGGCTCACCCCATTATAAGTGGTGTCATAGAAAGCAGGCTGATCAAGTCAGCAGGCAGAACCCTGTCTATGCATCTGCATCTGCTTCTGCCTCCATGTTCTCACTCTGTTTGATTTCCTATCCTGACTCCCTTAGGTGATGAACAGCAAAATGGAAGTGAAAGCCAAAAAAACTTTTCCTTCCCAACTTGCTTTTGCTCATGATGGACTTTGGAACTTTGGGCAAGAAAAAGTCATTGAATATTGAAAACTTAGTAGGATGTTCTGTGGGATTTTGAAAGACAAGAATGTTGAGAGGAATGCAGAGGATGGAGGCCTGGCTTGTGAAGTTTCAGAGGGAAGTTTAAAGATGCTATCAGGGCTATTTGCTATTTTGAATTGAGATTCTGTCTTTAAGGTCAGCTGGGGATGAAAAGTCAGCCATAATTAACAAGAGACCCACAATATTGAAGTGAAACCTTCATGTTACTGGGAGAATTGATGCTGGGAGAATTTGTTAGCTGGAGCTAAAAAATTAATGATGACTGAAAAGAGACCAACATCGAGAAATCACCAGCCTCATCAACTCTTCTAGGAAGTGTTTCCTCAGGATCAGTACACACAAGTTGTGTTCCAGAAGAGGCCAAGGATGTACTTTCTGCTGACAGACAAACATGGTAGTATAAGAATCACCTAGACGATACTGGGTGACTCCCAACTTGCTTTTTGGTCTGCTGTTTTTGTTGCAGCAACTGAAACCCCAAGACATAGAGAATTTATGTTTCTGTACCTCTCTGTATAACCACACACACTTTCCTTTATCAATTTACTTGTTGAAATAGGCTGTCTTTATGCTAGTTTATTGTACATAAGACTGTGATAGGAGCATATATATACATATACATACACATACATATCATATATACATATACATATATACACACATTCAGATATGTACATATGCATATACACACATATACATATATATACATGCATATACATATATCATACACATATGTACACATGCATATGCATATACACATACACATATATACGTATAAATATATATGTATTTATGTATATAAAATCTTGAATAGTGATTTTTATTTCTTTTCTCAAAAGAGGTATACTAGGTCATATGGTAGTTCTGTTTTTAATCTATTTGACAAACCTTTATATATATTTCTGCACACTCTGTTCTAATTTGGGAATACAGCTCAAAGATACGACACTTGCCTGGTGGGAGCAAGGCCCTGGTTTGATTTCCATCACACAAAGGCAAACCACAAACGTAATTGCTTCATGAGGTGACCTCTCCCACATGTGTGACACAAACACCTAATTTGCATTGTGGCCAACACTGTATGAAGGTGCCCTTCTCTCCGCATGCTATCTAGCACTCATTATTTTTTTTTCTTCTGGATAATAGCTGTCTTGAGAGGTGTAAAGAAATATCTCACTAAGGTTCTTATTTGCATTTCTCAGAGTATTACTAAAGTTAACTGCCTTTCCTTACATGCTTGTTGGCCATCTATGTGTCTTCTTTTCAAACTGTTCATTCAGCCTCTCTATCAAGAAAATTTTCTTATTGCTGTGATCAAATATCTGAAAAAAGTGAATTTGAAGGTTTAGGGAGTAGGGAAATTATGGAGATTGGCACCGCAGAAGTTTGTGCAGTTGCTGTTTAGGACTCAATGGATAAGAAAACAGAGATAGGCCTAAGAAGCTGGGCCAGATTTCACCCTCAAAGTCCTATCCTAGTGGCCTATGTCTATTTGCTAGACCTTATATCCCAGAAGATACATTTCCCTCAAGAAAAGTACCAGTTAGAAACTAAGATGTCAAACATGCATCTTCTGTAGACATTTTTTACATGGAAACTATCACAAGCCCTTGGTCTATTTACAATCCTAGATGTTCGTTTGTCTGTTTAACTTTGGGTTTATGCTGCTAGTTGTATGAATTCCTATGGTTTTTGCTACTATTAATTCTTCACTGGATATTTTTTCACATTCTAGTAAGAACACAGAAACTAACAGGGCCGTAAAAGTAGAGGAAATGTACCTCTATCACAGTGCATCACATCAGCACGTTATATGTATAAGATATGCCATAGTGAAGAAGGTATTGGTAGAAAACCATCATAAAATAGATACGGTATGGAGCCTAAGCACGAATACTGTAGTAAGTTATGGTAGTGGATCTGTTGGCAGCCACCATGCTAGATAACCATTCTAAATACATGGTCAAGTGGTTGCAAATTAAAGTAGCATTGAGGTATAAAATCAGAGGATTGAGTATTAGAAGTTAACAACTTCTTTAAGATACGTTTGGGGTACTCAATACATGTGTCTCAGTAGATAAGTTATTTTAACTATTTTAAGACTCAATTTCCTAATCTACAAAATACAGATTAACAAGAACAGGAAGGAGAAAGAAGAAGGAGAAAGAAGGAAATATGAACCTTAGAAGGTTGTGAACAAAAAAGTAAAATGAGACAAAAGAGATTTGTGTTTTAATGCAAGAGGTCATACAGCAGGTAAAATAGCTCATCGTTGGTTAGCTTATTGACAACTCGACATAAGACAGCATCACTGAGAAGGGAGCTTCAACTGAGAAACTGTCTGCATTGGATTCACCTGTAGGTAAGTCTATGAGCCGTTTTCTTGACTAAAGATTCATTTGTGAGGGCCCAGCCCACTGTATGTAAATGCCTCCCTTTTCAGGCTGTCCTGGAATAAATAAAAAAAAGTAAGGTGAGTGAATCTTGGGAAGTAAGCTAGAAAATCACACTCCTCTATAGCCTCTGTTTCAGTTCCTTCCTCTAGGTTCCTGTCTTGGGTTTCTGCACTAACTTTCATTCCTGATGGGCTACAACTGTAAGCTGAAATCATTTCTTTTCTCTACAGGTTGCTTTTGGTCATAGCAATAGAAAGCAAACTAGAACAATGATAATCCATGAAGACCATAAAATACAACTAGGTATTTGTTCTGGGTGGAGACGTTTTGGCTGACATTTTAAGTAATTATTCTGTGTCATAATATTTCTAAAGTTCATATGGTTCTTTAATCTGACGTTTTAAATAAAATAAAAAGAAAAAAAGAAGCAACATGTGTTGGGAGCCGACTTTAAGCAGAAAGCGACTAGAAAGCAGGTATCAGCTTTGCAGCCATCTTGAGCCATATACCCTGACATGAGACTTGGTTTTCAAAAGCCTACAACAGCTGAAGCACACTCTGATATCCCACATAGCTTGTTTTGCTGTTTAGTGCCCCCAGCTGCAAGGAGCACATGGTATCCACGCCTACAATGCATGCGGTGCATGTGTTATCCACGTGCTATCTACGCCATACATGCCTGTAAGGCGCACGTGCTGTCCACGCCTGTAAGGCTTATGTCATATCCACACCTGCAAGGCATGTGGTATCCACGCGCCTACAAGGCACGTGGCAAAAGCCTATAAATACCCAGGATTTCCTTGTTGTAGTGTTTGTGTGTGAAAGGGGGTGTAGTAGTAGTAGGTGTAGTGGTGTGTGTATGGTGGAGACAGTAAAGAAGACTTGACTACAGATCCTCTGGCTTGTCTTTATTCTTCGCGGCTCTTCCCCTTCTTCCCCCCACTCTCTCTCTTGCTAGACCCTGACCTGCGGAACAGAGCCGGCCGCTATAGTTTGGCCCCCAGACGTGGGCCAGAGTGGTTCTTTACAGTTAGCTCAGGTCTTTTACAAACATGTACTTGAACAAGGTTTTAATACTCAATTGTAAGTTCCCCCTTTTTGCAAAAAGAATTTACAAAGTCCTTAACATTGGTATAAAACAATCATATGTTTTATATGACATTTCTCAAAACTAGCATAAATTTTTGTTTTCAATATAATTGATCATATTTAAAACTGAGTTATCAATTGCTCTAAAGTAAGATGAATTTAGACATTACATGCTATAGTTTAAACAATCAGCATCAGTTCCCCTTTCCATATCTTTGGCTCTGTGGTGTCAGACTGTACTTTCTTATGTTCTCTTTCTATTTTGCCAGAAGCTCCTAATGTAAGTGAGTGTGTGAGTGCTTCTGCTACCAGCTCAAGCATTTGGCCAGTGTGGAGATTTGAACAAGAACCCCTATAGGAGCATATGTTTATTTGAATGCTGAGTCACCAGGGAGTGGCCCTATTTGAACGGATTAAAAAGATTAAGAGGTGTGGCCTTAGAGGAAGTTTGTCTTTGGGGATGGGCTTTGAAATTTCAAAGGTCCCTGCTAAGCCCACAGTCTCTCTCTGCCTGCAGATCATGATAAGGCTCTCAACTACTGCTCCAGCACCTGCCTGCATGCTTGCCACCATGATGGTGAAGGACTAAACCTCTAAAACTGTAAACAAGACCCCAATTAAATGTGTTTTTTATGAGTGCTGCTTTGGTCACAGTGTCTTTTAACAGCAGTAGAACCTTGTCTAAGACACCCTGGGGAACAAATTGGTCCCATACAAATGAGAAAATGGAGCAGACATGAAGCCCAATAGCCAACCCAGTCAAATCTAGCCTAGAATTAGCAGAACCCAAGACACTTCTAGAAGTAAATGAGAAATAAAGACTGTCTTAGTTAGAGTTTTACTGCTGTGAACAGACATCATGACCAAGGCTACTCTTATATGGGATAATATTTAATTGGGGCTTGCTTGCTGGTTCTGAGGTTCAGTCCATTATCATCATGGCATGAAACATGGCAGCATCCAGGCAGACATGGTGCTGGAGAAGCAGAGAGTTCTACATACATATATTCAGAAGGCAAACAGGAGAAGACTGACTCCCAAGTGGATAGGAGGAGGGTCTCAAACCCCACCCGAAGGGAGAACACCTCCTCCAACAAGGCCACATCTACTCCAACAATTATTAGTAGGGCACGCCTCCTAATAGTGTCACTCCCTGGGCCACGAATCTACAAACCACCACAAAGACAAACTGGCATGTCGCTGGTTGTTTTTATTGTTCAGTGCTGATTTAGGAAATAGCTCACAGGTATGTCCAGCTGTTTCTCACAGGGTGATGTAGGTTAATTAGAATTTACTTCTTCTCAGTGTCATGTGTTTTAGATATTTGATCATGTTATTTTACTAAGTAGGTTGCCTATGCCAGGAGTTTTGAATATGTTTGTAGTGCCAGTGTTTAATAAAGAGCCACTTACTGTCCTTTGTGCCTTTATTTTACTTCTGTAGCTCAGTAGTACATTAACAGCACTTAACATTTAAATAAGTTTAAAATAAACTGTCTAGGCTTTTTCTATCCCATGTCAAACCTATTCCACTGTGTGTAAGCAAAAAAAAAAAAAAAAAAAAAAAAAAAGAGAGAGAGAGAGAAAATAAATTAAGTTTTTATGCTTTCATTTCCTCTTTTGTGCTCTGAAAAGAAGAATGGAAAAAATGTGAGCCCAGAATCACACATGACAGGCTGTGTCTACTGATTCACACAATCACTAAGTCTGAGGTTAAACAAATATGTTTAAGAAGCAAAGGAAAATACACCATTTGGCAACAAAGTAATACCAGACTATTTCTTTGCCAAAACATTGGGTTTCATTGCTCCATAAACTTAGGATTCTAAACTTGCCATTGTGGTAAGAACAGTATTCCATGAGAGACCGTGGCTTGGCTTCATTTCTAACATTCTAACATTCAACCCTTCTGCCTTGTGATCCACTGCTGCATGAGTCCTAGGGAGGCTGATATGGAAAGCAGTGAGAAAAGCAAAAGGTGATTTGAAGGGAATTACATGTGACAAGGAAAGCATATGAACTAGCAAATGAATATGTTGTTTTTATTCTATACTTATAATAGCTAATTAGAAATTACATCCAATTCAAAGCTTCTAAAGTCTCTCAAGAAATTTAGTAATCCATTCCCAGGTTGGGTAAATAAAATCTGATGTGCTTATGATGAAAATTTATAAACAAAATTAATCATAAAAAATAAAGTATTGTCTAGTAAGTTTTGAGAAAAACAAACAAGCAAGTCTACTTAGATTCAAACTAAGATGAACTTTTCAGCAGTTTAC
The DNA here is from genome assembly GCA_030674055.1 of Rhabdomys pumilio. Lineage (NCBI taxonomy): Eukaryota > Metazoa > Chordata > Mammalia > Rodentia > Muridae > Rhabdomys > Rhabdomys pumilio. The sequence continues at coordinate 5,412,147 of JANHMN010000008.1, forward strand.
CAAAGAGAAAAGACAAATATTAATACAAGTAATAGGAAAAATATAAGACCCGAGCATTTTTAGAATACATATTCTTTTATGCTTTGAGGACTAAGCACCACATTTTATTTTCATGCTGGTCTTCAAGAATGGTGTTTAATATAATCTAATTATACAAGTAGCACAAGGAGATTTTTGTGTCTACATTCTAAACAAGCCTTTATTGAAAAATACTTTCTATATATAGCTAGATTTTTAAGGAATAATAAACTAATCCCAAATGGCTTTCTTTTGTAAATGAATGACACATTTTAATGTTAAAGTACATAATGAATGTTTCAGAAGAATCCACAGCACCCAGATGCTGCCTGGTCCTGGATACCAAGGATTCAAGATCGCCCTCAACTGTCGGATCACTCAGACTAGCAGGAGACTTCAAGGTAGAAATCTAAGGGATTTGGTTGGGGTTGTACGCAGCATGAAAAGACCCAGAAAGCAAAAGAACAAAGTAAACATTCAGGTGAGGTCTCATTTTCTTACTGTTAGGCATAATTGATGAGCTAAATTTAGGTGATTTTCTTTTCTCCAAATGGTTAAGAGGTTCTCCTGTTTGAAAGTGATGTCATAGTCTGGTCTACAGAGTGAGTTCCAGGACAGCCAGGACTACCCAGAGAAACTCTGTCTCGAAAAAATCAAAACCAAAAAAAAAAAAAAAAAAAAAAAACAAACAAACAAAAAAACAAGAAATAAAGAAAAGAAAGTGATGTCATTTGCTAGAAATGAATGTGAGTGGAAATATGTGCAGTAAGCAAAATAAATCAGAAGCAGAAAGAAAAATAATGCAAAAAATTATGAGTCCTGAAATGCTTGCAGATATGTAGATACATAAAATCATTTGTATGTATTTATGTTATATGAAAAGAAAAGGAAGATTCAGGAAAGGAAAGAGACTTGAAGAAGAGAGAAAGGAGGTAAGAGACTAAAGGGGAAGACAGGAGGAGAAGGTGGTCAGAATGCATGATATACCTGAAAGAAACTGTCTACATGAAACACAACAGTATTGGCAGTGTCAAAAACAGAAGAAAACGACAGTAACTTTACTAATAATCTGGGCCTTTAAGAACAGTTAAAGGCTGTGTGTCAGCAGCAGAATTCTTTCCTGGTGTGGCCTTGTTGAGGGTCACCCTCACTTTCTCACATCTTCAAAAGCTGTCACAAGGGAGGACAGTGTTTTGAAATGCTATCCAGTGATTGTTTACTCCTGGTCACTCTGGCCTGAAACTCTCCTCCTACTGTGTGAAGCATCCTGAGCTTCAGAAGGGGGCAGAGGCCAGACCAGAGCAGTGGAGATGAAATTCAAACTTGGACTTCCAAAGCTGACACTTGGCTCTCTTTGAGTTGACAATTTAAAGAATGTCTCAAGGACAGGGACAGAACCATCTGAAGTTAAAACTAACACACTAGCAACAAAACGGTTTTAAGCAGCAACAATCAAGGAACAGGGGTTTGTTTTGTTTTATTTTTCCCTGACCCACAGAATAATGCAAATAAAGGAGCTAATGATAGTTTCATCCAAGAAAAAAATACATTCTCTAAGCTACAGAGAATTCTTCAGTAGAAGAATCAAGAATGCATAGTTCTCTGTGTGTCTCTCTACTTCCATCTCTCTCTCTCTCTCTCTCTCTCTCTCTCTCTCTCTTTCTCTGTGTGTGTATGTGTGTGTGTGTGTTCTCTGTGTATCTCTGTCTCATTTTTCTGTCTTTGTCTCTCTGTGTGCCACTCTTTCTCTGTCTCTCTGTTTCTCTGTATCTCTCTCTCTCTCTCTCCCTCTCTCTCTCTCTCTCTCTCTCTCTCTCTCTCTCTCACACACACACACACACACACACACAATCCTACTGAGAGCCTGAAATCCTAAGATAAAAAGAACCTTTGCTGGCGGGGAAGCCAGCTGGGAACTAGCACTGACAGCCCAAAGGCAGGTCAGGTGGAGAATGCTGTGGAGTCTCAGATCAATGGCACCCACCACCAGCTGGGTGACATGGCTAATGTCACCAGAGCAGTCCTTTGAACTGTATTAACACAGGGTACCAAGTATGGGTTACATGGAATGTGGACTCATTAACTGTGGTCACTGTGAAACCAAGGTAGTGCAGAGTGAACAAATTTCCTGGGAGCTGGTAAGAGGTAAATGTCCTTTCCATGATATAAATATGTCAGTTTAGCCCATACTTCGGTCAGAACTAGAACAAAGACAGGAAAAAGGGAAAAAGAGAATGTGAATTTGACCAAATATTTATACTACTAGAGCTGGCTTTATAAACTCCAGGTATTGACGCACAAAAGGAAGAAGCCCTTTCTTCATCATCGCACAAAGATTGAACACACTTGTTAATTAAAACTAAGATCCTTCCTCCTGCACCATGTGCATACTTAGAGCTGCCTTATGAAGGCAACGGTTGCATCTTGCTCTGCCACAGTTTGAGTATGCACATTGCAAAAAGGAATAGAAAAATCTACTCACTAGGGACACTCCATAATGTTGAATATTTTCAAAAGCAGTATGTGTCGTCCAGACAGGGTTTTAGTGTGGGTTTTAAAATGGTGATCCCACACAGAAAATTGCCAATACTTTTTTCTTTTCTCTTTCTTTCTTTTTTCTTTTCTTTTTTTTTTTCTTTTTTAAGATAAGGTAGTTTTATTATACAACTCAGGCTAGCCTCAAACCCAAAGAGATCTGCCTGCCTCTGCCTCCAAGTGCTGGGATTAAAGGTGTGTCTCACCACATACTACTTGGCTTACCACTTTTAATAAAGAAGATAAATATACTATTTATTGTTCGTTACTTATCTGTCTGAAAGTCCTGAATGGCTTAAACAATTTCTCATACTATTCTCAGCTCCTTACTGAACTGACCATGAATGACACAATCAGGATGATTGAAATAAAAGGTAATTTATTGAATTCAATCATTGATGATTGAAAGTAGAAGATAATAACTGCTTTCTGCACACAAGTCACCATTGTGACCAATCAAAAGTAAAGCATTCTAAGTAACACGGGAAGGGGAAGCACTTCTCATCCAGATCTCTGACCCTGTCCACTGCTACCCACGACTCACTCCAAGGGAACCTGACCTGAACGAGGCTTGCTTCAGACCCTTATCTGAAAAAGCAAGCCTTCCCACAAAGAGACTGAAGCTGACATCATCTTGGAAGTTAACATTTTGGAACCCCAATAGACAATTTCTGCTCAGACACATATAATACTATAAGTAAACAAGTCTGGTTTTCGAAGGTATGAAATATCTCATTAAAAAGCCCTCTCCAGTCATTCTAGTCTCAGTTCCATTATCAGGACACTTCCCCACCTTGCCTTCCTCCCCCAATTGAGATTGTCGAAAGACTTTTCTTTTCATGTGTTATGAATAAATGCAATGCAGTTGTCTGGGATAGATTCCAAGTCAAGAACAATGAATTTCGGCTTTTGATTTTTATATTCATAAGTTGTTTTTGGCATGGGACCATTTGAGAAACACTAGTTGTAATTGCCTGCTCCGGCAGTGTTGAGGAGGATCAGTACCCACAACTACAGTTCACTTGAAAGCAAAGCTCCAGGAGGCCACAAAATGCTGTCTGGCCAATGCCAAGCCTAAAATCCATGCTCTGGAAAGAACTGTTCCTTCCACTGGAAAAGACAGAAACCAAGCTGAGCAGCCTCCTCCTCCGTGTTTATTTTGGGAATGGCTTAACCACTGAGCCCTGAGTACAAAATTCCTTTGGAGGGAGGAGGTAAGGGAGAAATATTGATCTTTGGGGTTGTTTTTTAAGGAGTAGTTTGTGTTGTTTTTTTGTTTGTTGGTTTGTTGTTGTTATTTGTCTAGTGGCTTGGTGGTGTGAGACAGGTTCTTTCCCACAACACAAACTGACCTTGAATTTCCTCTGTAGCCTGGAATGAACTCCTCAGCTTTCTGAAAGGGGGATCATAGCATAGTGTTACCATGCCAGCTTATCGGAATGGTGAAATTAATCTATTACACAGAGTGTCTTCAAGTGCAGGTCAAGGTGCGTCAGGAGATGCCTGGAGTCTTAGCTGCTGACGTGAGCCTTCTTCAAACTCGTGAGACTTGCTCTCCACATTGACTGCTTGCCCCTCCTATCTTCACTCTAGGGTGGTATGATGTTTTGCATATGTTCAGCCCAGGGAGTGGCACTATTAGAGGGTGTGGCCCTGTTGGAGTAGGTGTGTCACTGTGGATATGGGCTCTAAGACCATAGCTGCCTGGAAGTGAGTATTCTACTAGCAGCCTTCAGATGAAGATGTAGAACTCTCAGCTCCTCCTGCACCATGCCTGCCTAGACGCTGCCATGCTTCTATCTTGATGATAATGGACTGAACCTCTGAACCTGTAAACCAGCCCCAAGTAAATGTTGTCCTTTATAAGACTTGCCTTGGTCATGGTGTCTGTTTACAGCAGTAAAACCCTAACTCAGACAGGTGGACTACTGAAGAAACTTCTGGCTGCAGTCTGCTAACAGTAGCATGTGGAGAAGAAGAACAAGCTCATACAGTGGCCTTCAGAGTTAATCCTGAGAATGACAAAAACTACTTCTCAATAGTCTCACGGGCCACAGAAGCCATGTGGGCAAGAAAGCACCAGTGGCTGAGGGAAATGCAATGCTGACCTTGAGAGGGTCAAAGATAGTGGAACAACAGCACAGAACTTTTTGTATAACTGAACACTGAATTGCTATGTGTCTGTAATAGATAAGTATAGCTTTTTATTTAATGTTTCTGTGCATATCAGTAATAATAGTGCTGACTAGTACTGTGTGTTCAGTGTCTGTCAGGATTGATGTCAGGCAGCTTACATGGCTTTCTCTTTATGGTGTAAGGGGTTGGTGTGCTGCTACCCATATTTTAAAATACTTATTTATTTTTATTTTATGTATTTGGATGTTTTGCCTGCGTGTATGTCTGTGCACTGCATACAGTGCTAGCAGAAACCAGAAGACAGTGTCAGACCCCCTGAACCTAGAGTTAAAAACAGTGGAGAGCTTCCAAGCAGGTGCTGAAAACCCAAACCTGGGTCCTCAGGAAGAGTCGCCAGTGCTTTTTACCACTGAGCCATCCCTTCAGCCCCGCTATCCATATTTCTGAAGATAAGCTGGTGAAATTTAGTAAAGTTAACTTATTGTGCATCGCATAGAAAATAAATGCTAAGGTAAAGCTGATACAAGTCTTTTGCAAATTGCCTTGTGCATACTAATGGTATCCATTTGCTGGTGTGTGACTAAATATACTTGAGCCTATTCTCAAAATGACTATGTTTTTTTTTCCTCCTGTATAGTTTACCTGAGGGATCAGAATAGAAGTCTCAATACAGCAGTCTCACTGACAGTGACGACAAATGGAGCAAGAGAAAGACTGAATATCCAGAGAAATGCACTGCCCGGGGCAGGCTCTGCCCTACAAACCTTAAAGGTCTAGTAATGTGACGTTCAGCATATGAAAATCACTCCTGATACAGTATTTAAAACAGAGCAGAGCAAATTCTCTTATTACTGACATTGATTTGTTAATTTAACTTTAAAGAAAAAAATAGATGCAAGAAAGAAAATGATGTGTCTTTTAAAATTGGTTTAATATCTGTGTGTGTGTGTGTGTGTGAGAGAGAGAGAGAGAGAGAGAGAGAGAGAGAGAGAGAGAGAGAGAGTCAGAGTCAAAAGACAACTGAAGTCAGTTCTCTCTTTCCATCTTTATTTGGATACAAGGAACTGAGCTCAGGTCTCCAGGCCACATTTGGAGTGGGTCTTCCCACATCAACTAAGGCAATAGAGTTAATCCCTCAGGTGAAGCTCCCTTCTCAGGAGATTCTAATTTGTGGCAAGTTAAAAATAAAACAAGCTATCATAGATGGCAAGAGACTAACTCATTGAGTCACCTCACAGACACAGTCGCCTGGGTTAATCATTGTGATCCTGCCTGTCTTAAGTCAATGGTACCTACTGCAGAAACCGAGGCTCTCCAAGCCTTCATTGTCAGTTTGAAGGAGCCACCAAAAGACAGTGGAAGCAGCACCCTGTACATGCATGTCGAGCTAGTACTGTGACTTAACTCAACAAGCCAAGGACTCACTTGGTAACTGGTCCAAAAGGCCTTGCAATAGTAATTCCCCCAGGAAGTGCTTGGGTTGTTTTGTTTTGTTTTTGTTTCTTGTTTTGTTTTGAGGGGGAGGGGGTGGTTTTTTAGCTTGTTTTTTTGTTTTGTTTTTGTTTTTGTTTTTTATTGTTGTTTTGTTTGCTTGCTTTTTGTCTTGCTGTGGTTTGGTTTCTTTGCCATCATTTACGAGCCCTTTCCTTTTTCTTTTCTGTTTTATTTTGTAGTTTCTCCTGAAAGTAGAAAACTAGTTGGGATGACCCCTTCACTGAGTGCTGTCTTCATCCAGCCCACCTTAATCTTCCTGTGGTCAGGCGGGCTCCCTCGTTGAATCAGTTTTTTGTTGTTGTTGTTGTTGTGGATGAGTCTGCTAAATGTGAGCTTTAAATGCTTTCAGTGTGAGCTGGTGCACAACTGTTTAGACTTTATGCCCTTAACACACACACATGTGATCTACACAAACAGTGACAGAAGTTTCTCCATATGCACCAAGCTTGCTCATCTCTCTATGACACATCATCTTCCCTTTGACGCTAAATGACGCCTTCTGGGTCTGCACAAGCAACATTGTATTGCATACTCTCTGGTCACATCCAAGTCCCGAGCACCTGGACCTAGAAAGAGTTCATCTAACCTTACCTCCATGACTCAGTCAAGGAAGAGTAAAACTATCGTTTCCTCCCTATCCTAAAACACACTTTCATGCATGACCTGGTTTTAAATTACTATTTGTAGATAAGGACAGCACAGTGATTAGTAATCTAAAAGACTGTCTCCCTTAAAAAGAAAAACCACTCAAAAATGAGAGGCGTGTGTGTCCACAGGAAATTTATGTTCTCAGTACTTTTACAGTCATCTTTCAATTCCAGATTCCTTTCTAAAAGTTATGCAAAAAATTAAAATACCTAAACTCTTCTGAGAATGCATTTATTTAAAGACATTACCTCCAGTAAAATGACTTCTCAGAAATGGCATGTGAATCCTGTTACAGAACATGCTGGAGTTTTGAGGCAATGCTAGTTCTAGTTTTACACAAAACTAGAACACAATGGAAGACATTGCATCCAAATGACAGTGTGAGAAGCCTAAATTTTTTATTTTCTACATTTATTCAAATACACACAACATCTTGATTTAATGAAGCATAATCTATAGAGCCCCCCAAACCAGGTATTTTGCAGGGCTCACCCATCTGTGAAATGACCAATAGCATATTGAGACATACAGTCTCTGCCCTTGCTTACTCCCAGGAACATATCATCTACTCTGTTGCTGGTAGGGGCTTGCAGCTGCTGGTATTATCTGTTCTGGAACTAGCTCAGTTCAGTCTATTCACAATAAAACTCCTTCAGTAACGCTTTATTGGGGTTTATGCTGTGGAATAACAGAACATTTAGTACACAGAAGAGATATCACCCAGTAAAAGTAATTCTCCTCGTGTAATTGTTGGCTCTGAGGTTTACTCCCTTGGTCTGCTAGAATCTTCTAGTCTCTATACAGTCTTCCCTAGGCCTAGAATGATTTCAGCCGTTGAAACTTACTGCTGATTGTGTTTACCCTTTCTTGTTCCTTCTGAACACTGGCTGGCTGGTTTAACTCATCTGTTCTAGCTCAAAGAGCTCGCCAAGCTGACTGGTTCAATCTGGCTTCTGTCAGCCTCTGACTAAATTGCTCTGTTGACCTCATTCAGACTTTGGCAATATGTTCTAGTCTCCTGGCTTCTTCTCATTCTCTGGGTCATTTTGTCTTCACCTTTGCCTAGTTTGTTCTTAACCTGGCTTTCTATAACTGTCCCTGTAAAACTGTCTTCTTGTTCTGTCTGTTTTGCCTCTCCAGTAGCTTCCTTTTCTTCTCTCTTCTCATGAGAGTTGGACAGATCCTATTCTGTTAAATCTTTCTCTGGTTCATCACTTTGTCTGCCAGTCAATTAGACATCATTTTCAAACGTGAGTGTTTTTTTTTTCTACAAACTAAGTATACCTTCATTTTGGAGGATTAAAGGTGCATGCTAAAGACCTGTCTGTATTCCAACCAGCGTAGCCATGTTGCTGGATTAAAATCCCCCTGGGAGATATATCTCAGACAGAGCCAATGACTCAGAAGATTGCTGATATTGCTGTCACATATACACAAGCTCTTATTGGCAAACGTCAATGGTTTTGATTCCACACTTATCTCCTGCTTTACCTAACTGAACAGATGGACTTTCAGCAGGGTGTCCACATTTCCTCACTATTATACTTCTTCTTATTTTGTTTTTTGTTTTTTGTTTTGTTTTTTTGAGACAGGGTTTCTCTGTGTAGCCCTGGCTGTCCTGGAACTCACTCTGTAGACCAGGCTGGCCTCAAACTTAGAAATTCACCTGCCTCTGCCTCTCAAGTGCTGGGATCAAAGGCATGCGCTACCACTGCCTGGCTCACTATTACACTTAATGCTTTGATGAAGAAAATATTTTTTGGAAACTTCCTGGCCAAGATGAATTATGTTCTAACTACCATCTCAGTGGCTTCAATAAAATAAAATAAAATAAAATTTCAATAAAATATTGTGTTTCACTCAAGTCATATGTTCACTGTAGATCAACAAATTAGTTCCCTGAAGAGCTATGCAACAAGTCAAGTCTGCAGGGCACTACCATCATGACAATTACCTGTTACAGCAGCACAGGGAGAAGAGAGCCTGAGCGTGTACACCATGCATGTCTCCTTGAGCCTGAGCGTGTACACCATGCATGTCTCCTTGAGCCTGAGCGTGTACACCATGCATGTCTCCTTGAGCCTGAGCGTGTACACCATGCATGTCTCCTTGAGCTTACCAGTCACAGACTCTCTAAAAACAAGAGTGCAGAAAAGACACCACCAAAATGGCTGTTCCATGGGTAGGCTTGCCCTTGTGGATTGCTTGCAGTTTTCCTTTAGACATAATACTCCCTATCACTAAGGGAACTGAAGATTAAATGATTTCTGTCGTGAATAGTGAGCTATTCTTAATAATGTTATGCGTCTGAGGTTGCTCAGATTCACCAGTCTGACAATTAATAAAATTTTAACAAATAAGAGGCCTTATTAAATTACTGTCAAGGACCATGAATACTGGCCGGGTCCATACCCAAAACTCAGGCTCAGAATTATATTACATGAACAACAGCCCCCAGCATTCCAGAGACATCTGCTAAGACGATGATTTTTACATGATATTATATATGTAATGTTACACACACAGCAAAAATAAGTTTGTCTTAAATAAACCCATTATAAAATTCAAACTTCTGACATAATTTCCTGAGGCAAAAATTGCTCTGAACAATAGATAAATACACTTAAAACTGCTTACTTGCACAAAACAGTATTTATTTTACATTTTTGCTTTACTTGAACTTTTGACTGGTGAATTGTTTTGAGACTGAATCCAAACTCTAATTTGTTCTGTATTCATCAGTCAATCCTGGGACTCTGTCCATATTTCCAGCCAATACCCCACTACCTCTCAACATGAGTCATTCCAGCCAAATTGATCAACTTGTTTGCCAAGCACACCATTTTCTGTTTCTTTGCGCTTAAGGTTTCTATGAACTGGACATTCACCATTTGCTCTTTAGCTCTGCTTTGCTTATCAAACTCCTGAGAATTCACTTCAGTTTTCTTCCTACACTGCTATATGCATGGAGCTCAGTCTACTTTCTAATGTCACAGGGCCCCAAGAAGGACCACGCAGATGCATTTTCTACCTTCCTGAAAATCTTCATTCCAGCTAGCTGGAATACTCTCAGGTATTCAGGATCCAGTGTAGCACTGAGTGTTTAGAGCAAAGGGCTTTTATACAGGCAAAAACAACATCTTGGTATCTTATTTGATAAGTTGTGTGGAGAGGTTTTGTGCAAGTAAGCAGTTTAACAGAAGTTAAGCTAGCTGGGGCATCATGACTCAGGTTCCTAAAATTCTTAGGTAATTTTCCAGGGGATTCTCCATCAAGGAAATCAAATTCTAGTTAAAGATGAAATGGCCTCAGCAAGAATACAAGATGAAGAAACCTCCTTACTCTCTTGCCCTGTCACACATAATAACTTTATTCTTATTGTTAATCTTCTATTTTTAGATTATCAGATTTACAGTAACATATTTTTTCCTCAAATATACAGAAAAGTTGCAAAAAATTATAAAGCGCTTCATATTTATTTTATCTACAAACTTCTGGTGTTCGTAACAATTCAAAAGAGTAAGCTCAAGCTGTAGTGGCAGGGAGACAAATGGCAATATATCAAGAGGAATCTTTCAGGAGTGATGGGTATAACACTGTTTTTATTTTGGTGGTGAGTTTCATGGGTCTATAAGAGTAGCATTCACACAATGGATAAAAACAACATTTTTATTCCAATTTTAATCACAATAATGTATCAATAGGATATAAGTGACCAATATGGTCAGGTATATTTTCAAACATGAAAGCAGGTTGGGTGTCACCTGTCATTATTTTTCATACTACACTGATGATCACAACATGATGATGGGTTTATCACAGTAATTGTCCAAAATCTAAAGATAAATAAAAGCAATTAAAACCACAGTTGAAGTTATGAGGTCTCCCATGTTAATAGCTCACATGGTATCCAAGGAATGTTTCCATTTTCCTCAGAAATATAACCTTAATACATTAGTCAGAAAACATGGGTGTACAGCATTGGTCTCAGGTCCTAAATAAGATACACATAGATATGTCATGGAAAGGACATTTACCTCTTACCAGCTCCCAGGAAACTTATTCACTCTGTACTACCTCTGCACAGAGGAGCTAGGGCATGCCATGTGGAAGGACAGAGAAGCAAGACTCGTTGACTGTTTATAGCAAAATGGGAGAGAAGACAGAGATATACGCTCTAGACTGAGGTTCCAGGCTTTCTCTGGGTGACGTTCACATGACCCAGCTGTTTCATCATCTTCAGAAGATAATGATAAATTTAATCAAAAGACAACTTCTACTTGCCTTCTCCTTCTCCCTAGGCCTTATACTTTTAGCGGCTGTTTTAAATTTCTGAGAAAAGATTGTTTTCAGTATAAAAATCTGTGACCAGCTGTCACCAACCTGACTCCTCTAGAAAATGGAACTGAGGTGAGAGTGCTCAGTCTAAGCTGTATTGGAGAGCAAACCACAAATCACCAGCATCAAGGTCCAAACTGAGGCTTTGAGTGTTTTCCCCACAAGAAATAAACATGGTTCATTTCCTTTGTAATTTTATGTTCTTGCTTCAATATCCCAGGCAACCTGCTAATTTCTATAAACAATAACATCCCAAAAATCATTCCTTTCCTTGACTTTGCTTTGCATTATCATATATATGTACACAGATATTGTTGCTTGCATACACACATATATGTATGTTTATATCTATAAAATAACTATACAGCAATAACATATTGTTTGATTATCTATAGTTTTGTTTCCAAAAATCAAGTTAGTTTGTATATAAGGTTTAATTCTTTTTCATTTCACCCAACCTATCCTCATACACTCAGTTTCAAGAATGGTGTATGCTACACAATAGTAGTTCAATAAACAAAAGTTTTTAAAAGCCTTAGAATGTAAAAACCAAATCACAATTTAATTAGAAAAAAGATAGAATTCATTTATTTTGGATACCCAAGATTTCAAAAACCATATCTCATTATACACGTTATCTATGGACACTGCCATAAAAGATACCCATGAAGGTAGAGAAGTGAAAGGGAATAGATTAAAAAAATAGAAGATGGGTGAATATCTCATAGAGAAGAACAAAATTCCAAGGGAAATTCTGAGGATACAGTTCCACAGAGTATGTGCCAGACTGCAGACAGCTAGATTACCTGGAAGGAAGAGTGAAACTAAAAGTTTTGTCTGAGAAAATAGTTACAGGTAAAATGATTTTCCTAATACTTATATTTGTTATTGGTTGAACCCAGTGATGAGGATGACTCACATGGCTATACCAGGTGACTCTATATTATTTAGAATTACAGAAGAAGAAAGAATTTTAAAACTGTTAATGCTCTATTTGGTAGACTAGGACTAGAATTTATAATAAAGCATTACTTTATGTTAATATTAAGTCAATGAAGATTGTTGATTTTCAAAAGAAATAATCTACAGAATTATAAACTTCCAAAGAGTTCTAGATGTCCATGTTCATAAACACCCTGAAACAGTATTCCAGAATGAAATATCCTAGACCCTCTGGGTGATAAAGTTGTCAGTGAAACTGGTTTTTCCCATAAAACCCAAGCAGAAAACAAGGCTATATAGCTTTCCTCATTCCTGGAAAGACTAATGACTTAAGGGGAGAGAGAGAGAGAGAGAAAGAGGGAGAGAGAGAGAGAGAGAGAGAGAGAGAGAGAGAGAGAGACTTCCCTAGTTTTTAAATCTACTGGCTCATCTATCTAAAAGTAGAAATAAAGAAGTAATTTAAACATATCACTTAGAGTCATTTGTAATGAATTTATTCTGAATGGACCTATTTAGCATAGAGAAGATAAATTCACACATTTAAGCCTATTTCTAAAAATATTATTTTAAGATCTTGTTCTAAAGTCTATGAGCATCGTGGAGTATTATTAAAATGCTTGTTCATTGAATTTGACAGAATTTCAGCTAATGTGTCAACATCTAATGTGCTAAATAAAGAATTCCTAAATCAATATTTAGCCTCTAGTTAATCTATGTAGAAGTTTTTAGGAAGTGCTGAAGAAAGGGCAAACCTGGGATGTACTACTAGGTACATCATTCAGACCATGCAAATATTTATTAAATTGAATTGAAAGCTCTACATGTAAAATTTCTCATTTTTCTGACCATAATTTCAAAGGTTTCCTGAGGTTGTAAGAACTCAAAGTCATGCAAGTAAAAAAAAAAATTATTTAATCAAACAGTATAGATTCAGACAAACTCAAATTAACTTGGAATATTTTTAAATTCTTTTTGTAAAGCTATTATGAATATTTTACATTTTATATTTTTTAAAGATGAGGTGATAAATACCACAGAAAGTATCATGTAGCTAATACTAAACACTTTCAAACAGCAACAGCAGAACAGAAAATATGCACACTCTTCCATTGGGTATAGCCATGTTTATATATATATATATATATATATATATATATATATATATATATATAT
>JANHMN010000008.1:5425440-5453829 GCA_030674055.1 Rhabdomys pumilio
TATATATATATATATATATATATATATATATATATATATATATATATGAATGAATTGACTATCAAGTAGTCATTAATGTCTCCTTGTTGTTATAAGAATTATCTTTGCTTTCATTATTCTTTTAGTTATTAGTTCCTTTCACAGGGCTTCCCCTATATTTAATAGCAATTAAGAAATTTTGTTTGTTTTAAAGAATTCTCAGCCAAGGCCCACTTGTAACTATGGTAAGGGTATTAACATAGCACCACTAGGACTTGAAGGTCAATAAGATAGCAACATATCTACAAGTTTTATCATAGAAAAAAACATTAATTTTTGCATAAACTTGTCTGGCCTTTAACGGGGTTCAAATCAAGTAAAATTCTAATTTTAACCAAACAGCTGATGTCTCTCTTTCAAAGCTTTTATTTGCATAACAATTAGACCCTCTTTCTTGGACGTTGAAGTGCATCTAGCCAAACTCAGATTTACTTGGTTTAGTACTTGTCTTTGAATTGCTGTTCCTTGGTCCAGTAAGAAAGAGTGACTCCCAGACACCCTGGAAATACCATAGCTCTTTATGTGACATTTAACCACAGTACTGAGCCCAGAACATATCTGCAGAGAAAAGCACACACCTAAGCAGCAGTGCAGGATAATAGCTTTGCTACTTGGTATCTATGCTTTCTGTAAGCAGGAGTAATGCTTACTGCCAATTAATCCTCCCTTTCAAAACAGGAATAGAAACAGGGAGGTGGTAACCAGTAATATCAAGAATAAATTGTAAAAGCCTCTGACCGTCACAATGCAATTTCTCAAAATTAAGACGATAATATAGTTGAATTCTATAGAAACCCAGCAACCTCAAATAATCCAGAAGAGATGCTTTGAACATCATCAAGTGTGTTGGAAACTACTTGTTTTAGTCCACATGCTGGATAACTACATCTGCTTCCCATTCCAGCTGCTAACTTCATGGGGTATGTCATTTCATGAAGTTACAAAAAATGAGAATTGTGTTTGTAAAAATAAGTCATTAATAGTTAATAATCTCAAGAGATACCAAAAGTACAAATTTGAACATTGCCTATTGTTAATCTTTGGAAAAAAAATAAACTGTTGTTTTTGAAAACGTAAAATAATCATACAATAAAAACTAAGCTTCTACATGTACTTAACAACCCATTAGTTATGGAGATATTAATGACTACTTGATAGTTCCCTGCTGAGTGACTGCACTTCCCAGCTCCTCTAAGGGCCGGGCCAAGCAGTTTCAAAAGGAAGGTACTATGGTGTTACAGTCTTTTCCACTCCCATAAGGGCAGCACCCCATCCCCTTCTGTAGGCATTTTGGCCATCCTCACACTTGGCTGAAAAAAGTGCCCTCTGACCATTAATAAATAGGTCCTACCTAAGGTCAGACCAAGCCTCTCTTTCTTTCTGCCTTCTGTCTCCCTACAACTTCCTCAGTAATCTAACATGGTGCTGAAACTCAGAATGAGAAATCTGAGACTATTCTCTGCTCAGTCCTAACTTTGGACAAACATCCCTGGCTCTCATACATTCCCTGGCCCCAGGAAGTTTTTCTCTGGTAGTCTTCGCTTTTCACTCTCTGTCTCTGCCCTTTCTCTCTCACCTCTCTGTCTCACCCTTACACAGTCTGCCTTTCTAGTCAGGAAGCCATATTGCAATCAACCAGAATACACATGCAACATAGCAAAATGCCAGAACAAGGTAATCTGTTAGACCTAACTCAGAGGTGCCCCAATTAGGTACACTGAAGCCCCATTTTCATTGAGTTTCACTTGCTGGGAGGCTCCAACATTTTTCCACTGGCTAAGGCTGGGTGAGAATTCCTGGAATTATCCACTCACCAATAGAAGGAAACTTCTACTGACGCTGAAATCTTAAGAGCTATGGGGATGGAGGAGAAACTTGTTTATAAGCCTACCACATGACTGATGGGAGACCTGCATGCTAGTTGAGCTGACCACGTCCTTTACCCTGGCATTCAGTTTTTCCTCTTAGCATAAACAGGGTCTACACCCTAGCCACTCATCTTCCCTGAGTAAAGGAAGATGCCAGATACTCTTTTATCAAACTCACAGCTTTGGAAAGTTATTCAGAATATCTAAGCAGAAACTTTGACAGTTATTTTTGTATCTGTAGCATCGACAAACGACTCTATTAAGTAATGTCCCAGGCCCTTGGGTTCTTCTTGAGGAGGAGATGACTTGGATGAAGGAGATTCTCTCAGACCTGAGCTCACTAGATCATATTTGAGAATATAATCCAGTCTCTACCCAGATAGAGAGCTTCGGAGCCAGTGGTTGCCTTCTCACCTTAAAGCCTACATGGACTATGTTTTGTAAGAAAGTCCAAAAGCCAAACTTTGGTTCTCTTGCTTTACAAATTATGCCTCTAAACAACCAATCTACTTTGAAATATAACAATTTGTTCATCCATATGACAAGTAAGAAGCTGACTTTAGACTTTGCTAATTTGGTCCATGTTACATGTAAATTTGGCATGGCTGTTTTCACCTTTCATCTGTTGGCTGAGATATGGAATAAAAATGGTAAGGAAAAAAATTTTAAGTTCTGTTAATTGGATTAATTGTAGAAAATCTTGTAAAATGGATCATTTACTCTTGACAAGGCAGTTGATGTCTGAGAATATACAGTTAGAAATTAAAAATTATTTGTGGGGAATACAAGTTAGAATTAAATTGTCTCTTTAATCTGCCTGATTATATGAAATATATTTCTTATATAATCTTGCAATATAGCTATGAAATTTGATGTTAACAAAAATATGTATTAAATGATTTTTCTTCAAATTCTAGATATGCTCATTTAAGGTTATAGTATCTTTTTTTTTAATTTTACCTTATCAAATTGTTTTAATGAAATTTGTGTTTTCCTTGAGATAATTTGTTTTTATTTGTTAAATAATAATGGATGTTGTTAAGATTTGAAACAAATAAACAAAGTTCATCATATTTGAAAGCAAGGAATATCACTTGGGCACTTTCTGTTCAGATCTGTTCCTTGGTTGCTAACTTTGATTCTTTCACGGTGCTACCAGGTACTTGTTCCTGCAGCGCTGCAGGAGTCTGATGTCACCAGTGCATCGTGGTTACCTTGTCCGACAGAGCTCTGATGCATGACCCAGCCAGCTGTACAATTGCAGTTAACCTTATTGTAGCTCTGTTCCCCGTGTTCTACCGATTCATGTTACTAGTGATGGAAATTTCCCTCCTTCATCTTTTAATGTTCCTCACAAAGCTGTACAGTTGCTAGTGTGGATTTATGTCTTGGACCTTTGGCAACTGTTCAGTTTTGTCACGGCCCCTTGGATGGACCCTTCCCTGAGTCTCTCTTACTGCCGTTCCCCACAACGCCGTCACTCTGCTGGCAGCCTGCTTAACTTTTCAATACCACCTGAGACTAACTGTTTTCTTTACTTATTCAAAAAAAAAACTTATTTATTAGACTTGAGTTATTTACTGATTAGCAATGTGGTTGTTCTTCTGACAGCTCCCTTTTACTTTTACATACAAAGCTACCTATGAAAATATTGCTTGGATTCAATTTTTAAAATTAATGAAAATTTGTGCCAACTTAAAAAACCATGTGACTAAGCTCTAATACATGTAGTAGATGTTATCTAAATGTTTGGAATAAAAAAGAGAGAAAAATGGGGCTTGAGAGATGACTCAATGGTTAGGTAAAGTACTACTCTTCTGGAATTTGAGAGTGTAAGTCCCAACCCTGATAGCTGGTGGCTACAGTTACTTTTTTTTTTTTTTTTTTTTTTTGGTTTTTTTGTTTTGTTTTGTTTTGGTTTGGTTTGGTTTGGTTTGGTTTTAGTTTTTCGAGACAGGGTTTCTCTGTGTAGCTCTGGCTGTCCTGGAACTCACTCTGTAGACCAGGCTGGCCTCGAACTCAGAAATCTGCCTGCCTCTGCCTCCCAAGTGCTGGGATTAAAGGCTTGCACCACCACCGCCCGGCAGCTACAATTACTTTTAATTCTACCTCCAGGGAATCTGACATTTCTTGCTTCAATGGGCACTCATACTCATGCACATATACACACAGATACATATAGTAAGATAAAATAAATCCTTAAAAAAAGTGGAATGATTAACTTTATAGAATAATAACACACATCTTTCAATAGGCACTTGTTCAAAACTGCACAGTTCCAAAGTCATTGTAAAATATTTGCTTACAATATCAGTCTCCTTAGTGGACTGTATCAGATCCATAGTGACAGTAACTAGAACACCATGTGGTTATTCATACAGGTCACAGTATCTTAAAGTAAAACAATCTTTAATGTGCCACCCCAACATGTCGCTTAATGCCAGTGTTTAAGCTGTACTCTGCTTCTCAAGAGCTTGGGTCATTTACATCCCCGGAATAGCAAGACTTTCCCTGTGCCGCTTGCCCACTGACATCCCCCCAGCATTTGTTTGCTGCCTGTAACTGAAACACTGATGTCATAGCACAATGTCCATGGCTTTATGTGATCCAGCCCCCCCCCCAATTTAAAGGTGTCAGTCCATTCTAGCATGTGTGAAATTATCGTTTGCATTATCTGTTAGGATAGGAAATTTTAAATAAGAAGGACATGTGAGAATTACACTTTTCCTCACTAATTATTTCCTGGGAGGAAAAGTCACCCACTGGAAACTTTTTAAATATGTGTGTCCATAAAGACCTACTACTCTCTTACCTTTTCACAGTGATAGCAAATTGACTGCGCTTTGGCAAAAACAAAACAAAACAAAACAAAAAAAAACCTCTTTGGATAAACAAGGAAAATTCAGTTTTCTCCTAATTTTCTTTTCAGTAAGTTTATTGTTGTTATATAAAAAAGCTACAGATTTATTGTTTTATTCATCATAGAAACAACTACTTTGCTAATAGTATTGGTCAGAAACAACAGAGTTATTTTTGAGGTGGGGACTTTGGGGTCTTTTATGCTTGTGCTGTTGTTGTTTGCTACTAGCGATATTTTAACTTCTTTTATTTCTATTACTTCTTCCATTTCTATTGTATGCCTTTTTCTTTTTTATTTGTATGTCTTATTTGTTTGGCTAAAATACTGAGTATTATATTGAATAAAATCTGGGAGAATGGACACCCTTTCATCTCTCCAGATGTTACAAGAAATACTCTTAACTTCTTATATTTTTATAATATAGATTGTGTGTGTGTGTGTGTGTGTGTGTGTGTGTGTGTGTGTGTGTGTGCACGCTCACTCGAGTGCACGTGCATGCACTCACATAACATGGTATGTGCTTGGAATTCAGAGAACAACTTGCAAGAGAAGTCTGTTCATTTCTTCCACCATGCATGTCCTGAGGATTGGACTCAGGTCGTCAGGGCTAGTAGCAAGCACCTTTACCCATTGATTATGTTTCCAGCCTATGA
Organism: Rhabdomys pumilio; assembly: GCA_030674055.1. Classification (NCBI taxonomy): domain Eukaryota; kingdom Metazoa; phylum Chordata; class Mammalia; order Rodentia; family Muridae; genus Rhabdomys; species Rhabdomys pumilio. Next base: position 5,430,861 of record JANHMN010000008.1, read on the forward strand.
TCTCATTTCTTTCTAAGTTAGTATAATGCTAGCTCTATGATTGTAATATATTCTTATTTTGTTGAGTTCTTTAAGGTCATTATCATGGAGGGATGCCAAACCTTCAATTTGTTGGGGGTCTTTTCAGCATGAATTTAAAGGGCCACGTGACGTCTACCTTAAGTTACTTTATGCTGTATTAAACTTCCTGCTCCCCTATTTCAGTACCCTTGAGCTAAGTAGTTTGGAGTTGTGACTTTTTGAAAGAGTAGTATTACCCTGTTGTTTCATACTTCTTGTCTTGGGTGTGCTTGTGATCCAGACACCTCTTCTGCTTTTCTTTGGGAATCTTCTTATTGGGAAACCTGCCCTTGAAGGTTCAATCCTCACTACCGCTCACACAGAGTTAATAGCTGCTTTTGGAAGAAGCCTCCACTCTACCACCCCAACAGGACACAACATGACTGAAGCCTGTTTGAATTTGCTGTTTCCTGTCTCTTTCCCTAGGTTTACAGGTGTCCTTCCACTTCCTTCCAAGTCTGTTGAAGTTTTCCCTCTCCTTCTGCCTTTGGAATATACTCTTGTTTTTTTCACAGTCTGACTCTTGGCTCTTTCTCAGATTCCTCAGGCAGCTCTAGCTTACCATCTTATCTGGAAGTCTTCCATAGTTTTCTTTACAAGAAAAAAAAAGTTCTAGTTTATCCTTTTATACACCAGTTTTCTGTATAATTTATTCTATTTATAATTCGGCATTAAATACACAATTACTAATAAATTATCTGTGTGGATCATCACCTAACATAAGCACCACCAGATCGTCCTCACGTTGTAGTTAACAGATGTAGAAATGCATCAAAGACTGAACAATTGCTTCACAAAGTGCCAGCCAGAACTGAATTAATTCTCAACTGCTGCTTGAACCTTGGGGCGTGAAAACTGAGCAGCTGAAGCCTACCCTCCTCCGACCTGTGCTCTCACTGTACTTGTCCACTCTCCCGGGCAGAGATTTCTGAGTAAGAAAGGAAGAGCATATGGGTAAAGGAAGAGGGAGGGAGGAAGAAAGACAAACACTCAGAATAATTGAAAATATAGTGACAAATTAAATAAATGGTCTTACCTATGCAAAGTTTATGATGTAAACTTGGGGGGGAAACACAGAAAATTAAAAAGAGAAAGCCTTCACTGTAGCTAGGGGACTTATAGACAAATACGCTCAGCTCTGGAAGAGATGGTCACAATATCTCCTCACACTGAAGACATACATAGACTTTAACCAGTCTTGCAATTATATACCGTAAGACCACAAAAGCATTAACAATGCTACATACCAACACGTCCATAAATAGTGACAATCATAAATTGTGGGGTAGTTACATGATAGAAAATTACAGAGCAGTTATGAACCAGCTACAACTACAGAATGAAGCTGGGTGATATCACAGAGACCATGCTGAACTAAAGAAACCAGGTAAAAAGAAGACAAGAACTTTCTCTAGGAGATCTTTTACATATGTTTCAAAATATCGTAGCTTATCAGGAGCCTTTGTGTAAGTGACTTTGGGGAATGGTGATGGAAAGGGCATGACCAAATGAAAGCTTGCAGGAGGCTCTACTCTCCAGTCACCTGGTGCCAAATCAGGGATGTATTCATTTGTTGAAATTTTTCAATATAATTCATGCATTTTTCTGAATGTCAAAGTATAATAAAAATCTATGTATTTTAAGGTATTCACACCTATTTTTTCTCAGTTTTTGTTATTATTTCCTGAAAAAAAAAAATAGCCGTGCCATCTAAAATTTCAATTTAGTGGATAAAATTCCTTGAAATAGCATCTTTTAGTGTTTAAATTGTGACTGTTATGGTTCATCTTGTCAGCTCAGTTGGATTGAGAAACACCCAGGAGATAGGTAAATCACATCTCTGTGTGCCTATGGGAGAGGGTCCAGACTTGGTTAACTAAAGCAGGAAAACCCATCCCAAGTCTATACACTGGGTCCTGAATGGGGAAAGGGAAAAGCCACTACCATGGACGTTATTTCCATCCCAGATGTTGTGTGAGCTTCCTGCTCCATCACACCTTTTTTGACATTTTGATCAGAACAGAAATCTATCAGACTGTGCTCAGCCATAAACTGTAAATGGGCTCAGCATTTATATGTACAGTGTGTGTGTGTGTGTGTGTGTGTGTGTGTGTGTGTGTGTGTGTGTTTGGGTGTGTGTTTGGGTGTGTGTTTGGGTGGGTGTGTGGGTGTGTGTGTATGTGTGTACTGACAATAATTAAAGAAGAGCTTATGAGCTTGAGAGGGAGTGGGGGGGCAAGAGAGGAGTCAGAGGGGCAGAAGGTGGAGTAGAAATGATATAAACACAGTACTCATGAATTCATTAATAGAATTCTCTCTCCCAAAGTGTAAGATAAATAAAGAAATCCTTTCTATTTCCCCACGGCACTCTGCAGTCTCACTATGTAGACCAGGCTGACCTCAAACTCATACAAATCAGCCTTCTCTGCCGGGAGCTGGACAAGCCCGATGCTCAGTGAACACACATGAGGACAACGGCTTCTACAAATGTTCCTTGTACCCCGCAGACAATTCTGATGTATACTAAAAACTTAAAACATTTAAGAGAAAATACACAAGAGTATTATTATAACCTTAATATAAAGAACATCTTGCTAAATGTAGAACAAAGATACTGATAAATTATGCTACTAATTTTCAGAACACTTAATTACAAAATTTTGTTAGTGTGTATTCATTGTACATAGTGATGGGCTCATCAAGACATTTTTTATACAAACGTATTCTTTGTTTGGACCATCTTCACACTCTTCTCTCTGCTCTCCTCTTCCTCACACTATTCCCCAGGCATTCTCACCTCTACTTCAATGCCCTATCTATGTATGTGATTTTAAGTATACATCTAAAATCTAAAATCTACATGAGAGAAAACATAGTCTGTGTCTGAGTCTGTTTTGTTTATACAGAAATCTCCACTTGCATTCATTTTTCTGAAAACAAGGTAATTCATTTTTCTTTGTGCTGAATGAAACTCCTTTGTGTATAATGCATTTTCTTTATCTATTCATCTCTTGACAGACACCTATGCTATTTCCATAATTTGGCTATTGTAAGTGGTGTGCCAATAAACACAGATGATTAATTGACTAATTTACATTCCCACCAACAGCATGTATAAGCTTCTCCCCCATGTCCACCGATCTTACAGCATCCGTTGCTATGTGTGTGTGTTTTTTTTTTTCTAAAGTAGCCATTCTGACTGGGGTGAAATGGAATTTCAGTGTTGTTCTAATTTGCATCTCACTACCCTCTATACACATTGAATGGGTTTCCATGTGTTTATTGGCCACTTGAGATCTGTCTGTCATTTGATTGGCCCATTTATTATATGGATTGTTTGGTTGCTTGATATCTAGACTGTTAAGTATTTCTTTGTATATTCTAGATATACATTGTTAGTTGGTTAAGATATAGCCTTGTTAGTTGGCTAAGATTTTTTTTCCATTATGTAGACTTTCTGCACTCTGGTGACGGTTTCCCTGGCTGTGCAGAGGCTTTGAAACATAATTCAATCCTATTTGTCACTTCGAGAATTGTACCTTATGCTGTTCTGGTCCCTTTTAGAAAGTCTCAGTGTGTCTTGAATTTTTTTTCTCTAACAATCTGGAGGTTTACATCCTGCACTATGATCTTTGATCCATTTTGAGTTGATTTTTGTTAGGTTGGCAGACAGTTTCATTCTTCTACATGAGAATATGGTAGGGCACTCGGTCAGCTGAAGCCCTAGGTTTAATCCCTGACTCTGAAAAAGAAAATAAAATCCATTGTAAGGTTTAAAAAGAACAGTCATACAGTTAAGAAATTCAGAACTTTTGCTTATCAAGAATTTATAGATATTTATGTTTCAGTCAAGATAGTAGAAAAAGTGGGCTGGAGAGATGGCTCAGCAGTTAAGAGCACTGACTGCTCTTCTAGAGGTCCTGAGTTCAATTCCCAGTAACCACAAGGTGGCTCACAACCATCTGCAGTGGGATCTGATGCCCTCTTCTGGTGTGTCTGAAGACATCAATGGTGTACTCAAATTATATATATATATATATATATATATATATATATATATATATATATATATTAGAAAGGCAAATACTAACTGGGAGAATACACTTAGAAATGATATGTCACTGTCAGCTGAAAAAATAATATTCAATAGAATATATACTCTAAAATACAGAGGACCCAATAGGAAATGAAAACATTAAATCTAGTAACTGACAAGCCTCAAATACAACTAGCCAAAAAACTCTGGAAGAGCTCATTAGTTCATTAGGAGCTAAACTCTAACTAAAGTCCCTTGAAATATCTAAGGTATCAGTTCTACATGAAGTATGTCTAACAGTCCAAGAGCTGGTAAAGATACAGAGAATTGAAAACCCACAAATATTCACAAGTGACAGAACTGATCAACAGAAATGATTTCACATTCACACCATGGAACTGAAGACTTGGACAAGCCTATGCAAAGAATCTGCAGGACAAATTTCAAGTTTACAGTGGAACAAAAGGAAAGCTCAGGCAAAGTTCTATTCTTACAAAGGCAGAGAGCAGTGAAAACTGTATTTTTTAAAGCATAACTGTACAAGAAAATTTATAACCCAAAATTTATGATTCTAAAACCTATTAATTGGGTGTAGGAGTCTCATAGGAGACTGCAGAGGTATCTGATTCCTGGCAGTGTGTGAGGATTCTATGAAGCAAGAGTTTTATGGGAGCAGCCAAATATGCTTTCTCTTTCCCTTTCCGTTGCTTCTCTTGAGGCCAGCAGAATTGAAGGGAATATGTTGCTTGCTCCTCTAATGGGATGGTTAACTGAATTAATGCTAATCTTGTAAGCTGTAAAACTGGGCTCTGAGCTGAACAGTTGTGCTTTACCCTAGAGCTGACTTTACAGAAACAGGGAGATACTGATGAACTAGGGGAGTTAGGACACACATTACAATTATTGATTCTGAGTTTTTGATAATCACTTTAAACATAAACTCTGACTTCAGCCAACATTAGACATGCAAAAGCCCAGGAAAGAAGTGTGGAAACATTGATTTGGTTAAGTCAGCAGGTTCTGCTACAGAAGACTGTCATTATTTGTTTTTGAGATAATAGTTCACAAGTTGGAGCATGAAAATGCAGTTAACATGGAGATAATTGAGAGTGTGTAAAGTCATTGCTGTCTACCAATTGTCTGCAGAGAACAGTATTAGATGAATCAAATGTTTGTTGTATTTGAAATGTAGGCAGAAGCCATTATAATCAACTGTACATTTGCCAGTTTTCTGATTTGAGAACCCCCACTATCCAATTGTCCTACTAACAGGACTTTTTGCATTATATATGAGAAAAATATGTATTTGCATATCTATAACAGTCATAATCGACACTATATATTACTCCCAGCTGAGTTTGATGGCGTGTGTCCAACAAGTGAGCAAATCCTTAAGTTATAAACAACACTCAAAACGCCTTTGACATCAAACGGTCTACCTTTTGTTCATGTTAGTTGCCCAGACATTTCTGTACATGTGATTTAAACCAGTCACTAACAAAGAAGATTTATTTAGAGTAAAAAAATCACATTTTGAAAGCCAGCCACACTGCTTTATTTTTTAACTATTTACTTGCCATACCTTTAGAATTATGTCCAAATAAAACACTGAAGACTGCAAATTTTCAAGAAAAATCATCATGAGAAACACGTTTTGTTAATGTAATAGGCAGAAACACACAGAGTACAGATGGGCTGCATTCACCCCACTGACTGGTGGCAAACCAGCTCCTTGACGTGTTTAGGAAACAATACAATGAATAGGGAAACTTACTGGCATCTACCAGAAGATTGGCTTTAAGAGAAAGCCAGCATCTACAAAAGATTCTCTCTTCTCTTTGGTTTTTCCTCCCATATACAGGAGGAGCAAGTATTATGTTAAAATGTTTCCAATCTGGTGTATAGTTGCTGTCTGTATGAATGTAATGTCTGCTTTCTGTATTCAAGAAAACATGAAAAAGAAACTTTATGTCTTCTGTAGTCTAATATTGAGCCACACAAACAAAACTTCTGAATTACTGTAGGGCCCATCAAACTATGCATGTATAGCATGTGAATAGCTCCATTGTTTCATATTAAAGATGTTTCTTAGATTAGTTCCTGTATGGGTGTGGTAGCTCACATCTATAATCCCAGCACTCAGAGGGTTAAGAAAAATGGTCTGAGCCACTTTAGTGTACACAGTAACTCTGTTTAAAAACAAACAAACAAAAAAGCAAACAAACAAAGAATGTTCTCTTTAAGGCATCATATATTTTATATTCAGTGTTGTTTATTCTGAAACAAATTTTGAAAAATGGAGAAGTTTGGGGTTGGAGAGATGGCTCAGCTGTTACTACCTTTTTCTGCCCTTGAGGAGGCCCAGGGGAATTGGTTCACAACTCTCTATAACTCCAGTTCCAGGGGGTCCAATATCTGTTTCTGTTCTGTAGGCACTGGACAAGCACTAGACAAGCATTTATTGCTTATGCGTACATGCAGGAAAAAAAACCCTCTTGTTCACATAACATAAAAATAACTAAAATCTGAAAACTGAATTCTTTATACTATATAAGTAGGCCTTTAATATTGATAATTATAATTATTAATATTTAATCAAATGTAATTACCTAAGAATATATTAAGTAATAAAATATAGTTATGGGCAATTAATAATATTATTAAAATCTAATATTTTAAACACATTTATTTAGAAAATAAATTTAAATGACTGCTTCATGTTTGACTATAAGACATATTTTCACCTATATCTCCTAAATCAAATTTGCTACTACTATTTTTATGTTATATACCTAAATTTTTGTTTTTCCTAATATGCAGAAAGCTGGCTTTAATCAAAGTTTGGGTATAGCTCTCTAAATTTTTCCCCATTTTTGTATGTTCAAAATCTTCCAAGTTCTTCTAATATTGCTTGGATACATAAATATAACATTCTTTCAAATATTGCAGACCTGTTAAATGGTTGAAATTATTTTCAATAAAAAGATTTATTTCAATATTATATACAGAAATCTTGCTTTAATCTGTTCAGTATGTTGAGAGTAGTCAGGTGCCAGATTCTACTGTATTCTCAATATGACTGCCTGGTTTCTCTTTCCATCTTCTTTGAATTAAATTTCTATCACATTCTTAAATGTTATTTAATACAGCACATATACTCAAAATAAAGCCACTAGGTAAAATGAGTTAGTAAAAAGAAGTTTTTTCCAAATTAGAGTTATATAAACAGATGGATATGCTTTGACAACAGTGATTTACAGAAAAGAAACAGTGACTTAGATTGACTTCTACCTTGACTCAGCCTTAGTGAGTTTGTGAGTAAGTCCATATTTCAGCACAGTTAACCAGGTGTTTCAGTAGAAAGAGTTGTATAAAGAATATCCGTCTGAGAAAAAAGATTCTCCTGTTACCTATTCAAGAAAATCAACACTAATGTATAAAAACTTTAATATGAAACACACTAAAAACTGTTTAGGGAGCTTGCCTCGTCTTGTAGGACCACACAATGTCCTGAAAAGTAGCCTTTTCTCCGTGGTTTGAGTCTTTCTACTCAGATATCCCACAGTAACACATTCACATATTCAAAGTAAGACAATCCAAGTCTTTCTTCTGGAGGAAATACTTGCTCCTTTTTTTACAGCATCATTTTCACACAGAAGTCATGCCCTGAGGGCTTGTCTTTCTCACCAGGTCACATGCTTCATTCTGGATGTCTGAGCACCTGAGAAGAGGAGCCTGGCTTCTTCGCTGAATTGTTTCTTGCTTGTCAGGTACCTCTAGAGCCTCTAAAAAGAATGGAATCAAGTATTGATGATTACATAGTGGGTCTGACATGGGAAGAGGTTTGTCAAGTGTTTGAAAACCATACTGAACAGACTATGTAAATTTTAAGATGTAAATGCATAACACAAATAATATTGCATAGCACAGTGAGATGGTAATGGTTGGGACAGCCACTAAGTACAACCAAACATGCACACATGAGACAGTCACCAAACACAACAGAATATGCACACGCAGTTCACACAGTGTGTGTGTGTGTGTGTGTGTGTGTGTGTGTGTCTGTGTGTGTCTGTGTGTGTCTGTGTGTGTCTGTGTGTGTCTGTGTGTGTCTGTGTGTGCGTTGTATATGGCATCAGAGACTAGGAACTTGGAGTATTTTATATATGTTATTTGCAAGAATGCAATATTATTTTTAGTGTTAGTTTCTGTAAGTTTTCTCTCAAGCATCTGCAATTTCGAACATTTCAAATGCACAATGTATCAATTGTTTTCCTAAATAATTTCAGGGAATCAACTTTTCTGTAGCTAATTCAATTCAATATCAAGATCAAAAAGAACTTTATATTCAAGAGCTAGCCCAAACAAACAGCTCTCACGTTGGTTAGGAAAGAACAGAATTCATTACCAATTACAGAGTGGATCAAGGTTGAGTTTGATTTCCATTTATCTTTAGTTACATAAATGAAAAAGGAAATAATGGCCTTCATCTTAAGGAAAAATAATTACATACTCATTTCGGACCATTTATACTATAAGTGAAGGAATCCATAGAACTGAAATTTTTTAACTTAATAGTAATTTCCATTTTAAATTTCAAGTAACTCAGAAATTGGAAAGAAAGACATATGAATGAATGTCCATAGTTCTCAAAACATGGAATAAACCTATAAGTCCACCAGCAGCAGAAGAGATAGTAGTACAGACACAATGAAATACAATTAAGCCTTTAAAGAGAAGAGAATCTTATTGTCGTGTGACTACAAGGATGGATGAATGTGGAACACAGTCGGCTAAGCAAAATGATCCAGGTCCTGGAAGATAACTGCAGCATGATGTCACTTGTTTGTGAAAAGAATAAAACTCAGACTCAGATTCAGTCAGTTGGAAATTTCCGGGAGCGAGGATTCTGGGGTTGGTTTAAGATTTAGGGAAACGTTAGACCAAGACTACAAAATTTCAGCTGTTGGGGAATAATTGAAAAATATGATAATAACTTATTTCAAAAACTTTAAAAGAGAATAGAGAGTGAAATGTTAATGCATAGCAATGCAAAGAGAAAGACTACAGGAAAATGGAACCTCAGCTTCTCCTTATTTCCAGTTGCACTATAAGTACAGTTGCACCCTTCCACCCCTTGCCCGGACCCCGGTGGACTGAGCAGCCAGACAGGTGATCAGCTCCCCTGAGAAAACTGAGTCCAGTGGCACCATAGCCAGGTCAAGAACTGCTGAGCAGCAGAGCAGGGGATACCATATCCTGAAGCATCCTAGAGGAGCAACTACACTCAGAGCAGAAAACAACTAGCTGGTCTACCATAACTACCGTGGAGACACCATATCCCGAGATAACCTAGAGGAGCCACTGTACCCACAACAGTTGGAGCTCAGGATCATAGAGTCATCCGGACCCCGAGGAGTTCTGACACAGCCAAGATAACTGGAAAGGCAGACTACAGTCAGAACCAGTGAGTGCAAGTAGCACTACAGCTAACCAAATGGCAAAAGGCAAGCTTAAGAATGTAAACAACAGAAACCAAAGTTACTTGGCATCACCGGAACCCAGTTCCCCCACCATAGCAAGTCCAGAACACCACATCACACCCGAAAAGCGGGACTCAGAATTAAAATCACTTCTCATGATGATGATAGAGGAATTTAAAAAGGACATAAACAACACTCTCAAAGAATTTGACAACGCAGGAAAACAGGTAGAAGCCCTTAAAGAAATACAAGAAAACACAACCAAACAGGTGAAGGAATTACACAAAACCGTCCAGGATTTGAAAATGGAAGTAGAAACAATAAAGAAATCCCAAAAGGAGACTGCCCTAGAGATAGAAAAGTTAGGAAAAAGATCAGGAGTCATAGATGCAAGCATCACCAACAGAATACAAGAGATAGAAGAGAGAATCTCATGCGCAGAAGATACCATGGAAAACATAGACACAACAGTCAAAGAAAATGTGAAATGCAAAAAGCTCCTAACACAAAACATCCAGGAAATCCAGGACACAATGAGAAGACCAAACCTAAGGATAATAGGTATAGATGAGGGTGAAGACTCTCAACTTAAAGGGCCAGTAAATATCTTCAACAAAATTATAGAGGAAAACTTCCCTAACCTAAAGAAAGAGATGTCCTTAAATATACAAGAAGACTTCAGAACCCCAAATAGACTAGATCAAAAAAGAAATACCTCCCGTCAAATAATAATCAAAACATCAAACATACAAAACAAAGAGAAGATACTAAAAGCAGTAAGGGAAAAAGGCAAAGTAACATATAAAGGCAGACCTACAAGAATTACACCAGATTTCTCACCAGAGACTATAAAAGCCAGAAGATCCTGGACTAATATCATACAGGGCCTAAGAGAACACAAATGCCAGCCCAGACTACTATACCCAGCAAAACTCTAAATCAATATTGATGGGGAAAACAAAATATTCCAAAAATCCAGCACCTCAAAGGATAATTGGAGGAAAACTCCAACACAAGGAGGGAAACTGCATCCTAGAAAAAACAGGAAAGTAATCCTCCAACAACCCAAAAGAAGGTAGCTATACAAACATAACTCCACTGCCAATAACAAAAATAACAGGAAACAACATTCATTTTTCCTTAATATCTCTTAATATCAATGGACTCAATTCTCCAATAAAAAGACATAGACTATCAGACTGGATACATAAACAGGACCCAACATTCTGCTGCATACAAGAAACGCACCTTTGAGAAAAAGACAGACACTACCTCAGAGTAAAAGGTTGGAAAACAATCTTCCAAGCAAATGGCCCCAAAAAACAAGCTGGTGTACACATTCTAATATCAAATAAAATCAATTTTTAACCAAAAGTAATCAAAAAAGACAAATAAGGTCATTTCATATTCATCAAAGGAACTTGCAATTCTGAACATCTATGCCCCAAATGCAAGGGCACCCACATACATAAAAGAAACTTTACTAAAGCTTAAAGCATACATTGCACCTTACACAATAATAGTGGGAGATTTCAACACCCCACTCTCAGCTATGGACAGATCTCGGAAACAGAAACTAAACCGAGACACAATGAAACTAACAGAAGTTATGAACCAATTGAACTCAACTGACATCTATAGAACTTTTCACCCTAAAACAAAAGAATATACCTTTTTCTCAGTACCTCATGGTACCTTCTCCAAAATAGACCATATAATTGGTCACAAAACAGGCCTCAGCAGATACAAAAAGATTGAAATAATCCCTTGTACCCTATCAGACCACCATGGACTAAGACTCGTCTTTGACATGGACAAAAACAACGGAAAGCCCACATACATGTGTAAACAGAACAATGCTCTACTCAATGATAACTTGGTCAAAGAAGAAATAAAGAAAGAAATTAAAGACTTTTTAGATTTAAATGAAAATGAGGACACTTCATATCAAAATTTGTGGGACTCCATGAAAGCAGTACTAAGAGGAAAAATCATAGCTCTAAGTGCCCACAAAAAGAAAATGGAAAGAGCATATATTAACAACTTGACAGCACACCTGAAAGCGTTAGAACAAAAAGAATACACCCAAGAGGAGTAGACGGCAGGAAATAATCAAACTCAGGGCCAAAATGAACAAAGCTAAAACAGAAAGAACTATACAAAATTTCAAAAAAAAAAAACAGGAGCTGGTTCTTTGAGAAAATCAACAAGATAGACAAACCCTTATCCAGACTAACCAAAGGGCACAGAGACAGTACTCAAATTAATAAAATCAGAACTGAAAAGGGAGACATAACAACAGAAACAGAGGAAATTAAAAAAAATTGTTAGATCCTACTACAAAGGCCTATACTCAACAAAATTGGAAAATCTGGATGAAATGGACAGTTTTCTAGATAGATACCTGGTACCAAAGTTAAACGAGGAGCAGACAAACCATCTAAACAGTCGCATAACCACTAAAGAAATAGGAGCAGTCATTAAAAATCTCCCCACCAAAAAAAAGTCCGGGTCCAGACGATTTTAGTGCAGAATTCTACCAGACCTTCCAGGAAGACCTAATAACAATTCTCTTCAAACTATTCCACAGAATAGAAACAGAAGGAACAATACCCAATTTGTTCTACGAAGCTAAAATTACGCTCATACCAAAGCCTCACAAAGACCCAACAAAGAAAGAGAACTACAGACCAATCTCTCTTATGAATATTGATGCAAAAATACTCAATAAATTTCTCGCACACCGAATCCAAGAACCCATCAAAGCAATCATCCATCATGATCAAGTAGGCTTTATCCCAGGAATGCAGGGTTGGGTCAGTATTCGAAATTCCATCAATGTAATCAACTACATAAATAAACTCAAAAAAAAAAAAAAAAAACAAACACATGATCATCTCACTAGATGCTGAGAAAGCATTTGACAAAATTCAACATCCCTTCATGTTAAAAGTCTTGGAAAGAGCAGGAATTCAAGGTCCATAACTAAACATAGTAAAAGCAATATACAGCAAGCCAGTAGCCAACATCAAACTAAATGGAGAGAAACTGGAAGCAATCCCACTAAGATCAGGGACTAGACAAGGCTGTCCACTCTCACCCTACCTATTCAATATAGTAATTCAATATAGTACTGGAAATCCTAGCAAGAGTGATTAGACAACAAAAGTACATCAAAGGGATACAAATAGGAAAGAAAGAAGTCAAAATTTCTCTATTTGCAGATGATATGATAGTATACTTAAGTGACCCAAAAATTTCCACCAGAGAACTCCTAAACCTGATAAACAACTTCAGTAAAGTGGCTGGATATAAAATCAACTCAAACAAATCAGTAGCCTTCCTATATTCAAAAGATAAACAGGCTGAGAAAGAAATTAGGGGAATGACACTCTTCACAATAGTCACAAACAATATAAAATATCTTGGAGTGAACCTAACCAAGATAGTGAAAGATCTGTATGACAAGAACTTCAAGTCTCTGAAGAAAGAAATCAAAGAATACTTCAGAAGATGGAAAGATCTCCCATGCTCCTGGATTGGGACGATTAATTTAGTAAAAATGGCCAACTTGCCAAAAGGAACCTATAGCTTCAATGCAATCCCCATCAAAATTCCAAATCAATTCTTCATAGAGATAGAAAGAGCAATTTGCAAATTTATTTGGAACAACAAAAAACCCAGGATAGTGAGAACTATTCTCAACAACAAAAGAACTTTGTGGAGAATCACCATCCCTGACCTCAACCTGTACTACAGGGCAATAGTAATAAAAACTGCATAGTATTGGTACAGATACAGGCAGGAAGATCAATGGAATAGACTTGAAGATCCAGAAATCAGACCACATACCTATGGTCACTTGATCTTTGACAACGGAGCTAAAACCATCCAGTGGAAAAAGGACAGCATTTTCAGCAGATGGTGATGGTTCAACTGGAGGTCAACATGTAGAAAAATGCAAATCGATCCATTCATATCTCCTTGTAAAAATCTCAAATCCAAGTGGATAAAAGACCTTCACTTAAAACCAGACACACTGAAACTAATAGAAGAGAATTTGAGGAAGACCCTCGAATACCTAGGCACAGGGGAAAAGTTTCTGAACAGAACACCAATGGAGTATGCTCTAAGATCAAGAATTGACAGATGGGACCTCATAAAATTGCAAAGCTTCTGTAAGGCAAAGGACATTATCAATAAAACAGCAACCAACAGATTGGGAAAAGATCTTAACCAATCCCACATCCAATAGAGGGCTAATATCCAAGATATACAAAGAACCCAAGAAATTATACTTCAGAAAACCATACAACCCTATTAATAAATGGGGAACAGAGCTAAACAAAGAATTCTCAACAGAGGAAACTCGAATGGCTGAGAAGCACCTTAAGAATTGTTCAACATCCTTAGTCATCAGGGAAATGTAAATCAAAACCACCCTGAGATACCACCTCACACCAGTCAGAATGGCTAAGATCAAAAACTCAGGTGATAGTAGATGCTGGCAAGGATGCGGAGAAAGAGGAATGCTCCTCCATTGTTGGTGGGATTGCAAGCTGGTACAACCACTCTGGAAATCAGTCTGCGGTTCCTCAGAAAACTGGACATAGCATTACCTGAGGATCCAGCTATACCACTCCTGGGCATATACTCAGAAGATGCTTCAACATATAAGGACATATGCTCCACTATGTTCATAGCAACCTTATTTATAATAGCCAGAAGCTGGAAAGAACCAAGATGTCCCTCAACAGAGGAATGGATACAAAAAATGTGGTACATCTACACAATGGAGTAATACTCAGCTATTAAAAATAATGAATTCGAGAAATTTTTAGGTAAATGAATGGATCTAGAAATTATCATCCTGAGTGAGTTAACCCAACCACAAAAGAACACACATGGTATTTACTCACTGTTAAGGGGATGTTAGCCCAAAAACTTAGAATAGCGAAGACTCAACCCACAGACCACATGAAGCTCATGAAGAAGAAAGACCAAGAGTTCTACTTAGAACCTCAGTTCTACTTAGAACCAGTAACAAAAATATTCAAGGGAGCAATTATGGAAACAAAACATGGGACAGAAACTGAAGGAGGAGCCATCAGGAGACCATTCCACCTGGGCATCCATCCCATGTACTATCACCTAAGCTAGACACTGATGTGGATGGCTGGAAATACATGCTGTCAGGAACATGATATAACTGTCTCCTTAGAGATCTGCCAGAGACTGAAACGTTCATAGGACGATGCTCACAGCTAACCACTGATATGATCAAGGGTTTCCCAATGGAGAACTTAGAAGACTAAAGGAGCAGGAAGGGTTTGTGATCCCAAGAGAAAAGCAACAATACCAAACAACCAGAGCCCCCCAGGGTCTAAACCACCAGCCTGGGAGCACATAAGGAGGGACCTACGACTCTAGTGGTATATGTAGGGGAGGACGGCCTTGTTGGGCATAGGTGGGTGAGGAGATTCTTGGTCCTATGAGAAACGAACACAGAATTGGGGGGAATGTGAGGGTGAGGAGGGGGTAGTGGAGGTGGGGGGGAAGTGCAGGGACTGCCTCATAGAAGGGATATAAGGAGGGGGGATGGGATAAGGGGTTCCTGGGTGGTGGGGGAAATGGGATAAGAGGATAAAACTTGAAATGTAAATATTATAACCAACTACATTAAAGGGAAAATAAAGTTATCAGAACCAACATATTTAAAAAAAAAAAAGTCAGTCTTCTAGGGAAAAAAAATTTTTTTTCTTGATACTAAAACTTGTCCAGAGAATTGTATATTGCAGAATACACAGTCTTGGTGTATCTACTCATCAAGCAAAACGAGCAGACCTATTCAAACCTCCGGTGTCCGGGAATTCCATCTGGATGCAGTGAAGACACAGCTTCAGAAGCTTATCAATTTACTCTTCCCTCTACCCCTCTTCTAATATCTCAACGCCCGTAATCAGCTTGAAGAAGTTAAAGAAGAGTCAGCGCCCCTATTCCCTGGGCTTGGGGACTAAGGTGGTTAATATTGGGCCGTCTCTCTGGGAAAAAGTAGTGGTTTTGTTGGAACAGGGAGGATTAGCTAGGATTTATGGCATAGCCATAACCTATTGGTAGAAATTTGTATAATTTAGTATCAAGATGAAGTTATAATTTCTTAAATGGTACAAAATTCTCTTGGATTTCAAATTTAAGGTTTTCATTGGCATGAGCTTCTTATTGATATGAAAGTGAAATGAATATTGATACTCTCATGGGCATTGTGCCTGTATAACACATTTAGAAATACAAGGATTAGACCCAGTCCTTCTTTAACTTTTTTAACCGATTTGAGATGATTAGCCTGTGAGTTCAGGGACTATAGCAAATTCATGACTTTGAGTTTATTGTTAGGGTGTTTTCTATATTTTATTTAGAAATATCTGAGAGGAGTTAACAGACAACAGTCCAGATTACCTTACATGGATAGTTGGATTTCAAAACGTCAGAAATCCATAGAATTGACTTCACAAATATTTCTATATTAATGTTCATTTTGATTAGAGACCTGTCTGCTCCTGACAGCTTCCTGTCTTGTATTCTAAGAAGAAATTGAGCATCCTTGGAGTTACTCCAGTTGTGGTGAGACAGTCACTAGGCAAGAACTGCCTTTCTCCATCTACAGACAAATTACGGTCCAGAAAAAGACACACTTGCAGAATAGTCGACTGATTATATCTGCCTAGACAGAGTAATCAGCTCTTAATAATTCTGCATCACTAAGGTCTGTCAGATGAATTCGGGCCAGAAGGCTGAAGATTTAATGCTCCAATGTTCGGTAGTATAGGGGCTGTCCAGGTGTTCAGTGGTTTCTATAAATTGGCTAAGTTTTATAAGCTATGCTTAGTGCTTCCCATAACTTCAGTTAACTTAGTCATTCTGGATTTCTGACAGCATTGAAGACCTATAGAAGCCAATCCAGGCTATTTACCTTGAGAGAAAAGATCTGAGTGGATGGTTTTTAGCTGACATTCATTCTAAAGCCAAGAAAAAGCCAAGTTCAAAACTAAGTGTTTTAGTCAAGAGAGACAACAGAGGTTCTGGTTGGTCAACAAAAGGATGGACTGGGTATTATGACTATCTTGTACCTCACTGGTACAAATAGGAATAATAATTCTCTAATTGTATTTTGAGAGAAAAGTTTTATTTTAACAGGAATGGTGATATGTAGGAGGAGCTAAGGGGGAAGGAGCACCGAGAGGAAAAGATGTAGTAAGGAGAGGAGAAGATGAAGTAGACGAGATGCTAGGTAATGAGAGAGAAAAAGAGAGAGAAAGAGAGAGGGGGCATGGAGGCAGAAGTTCACGTGTCTCCACCAGTCAAAGATAGTTTACATAGCTAGGTTGTGTATTAGGTTACACTTCTGATTGAGCATTACCATATTTATAAAGCCTTTGATTAACATTTAATAGAATTGTATAAAAGCAAAATGGAAAAGGGGGCACTGGATAGGGGTTTTCTAGGGAGGGGAAATGGGGAAAGGGGATGACATCTGAAATGTAAATAAAATATCCAATAAAAAAAAGTACAGTTGCATGATTAAGTATAGATCATAAATGTACATTTTAGAAGAAATAAAAAAATGTAGTTGACCCACACAACTCACATGACATCACCCCTAAATCATCCTGACTCCATGTAACATTATTCTTATTACACTCAAAACCAAATCAGTAGGATATTCGTATTTAAAACTACCTCTTAAGGAATAATAGCGCACAGGTTTCAACCTCATTACAGCAGCCCCAGGAAGGCATCAGGCCTTCTACTATTTTGAAATTCCATTGTAGCAGGAAAGTCTTCTTTCTTTTGTTTCTTGTTTTAGTTTTCTTCTCACAGTGTTCAGACAGAAGCCTTTTTCTATCTGCCACATCTCTCCCAGGAACGTCAAATCTTTCCCCATCTTTATACTCTGTACCAGTTACTCACCACCCAGCATCAACTTCACTCAGTGTAATAAAATGCCTTCCAAAATAAAGAGCATTGATAATAATAATTTATAATTTGCTCCCATCACTTACAATGGCATATTTGATTCCATAAACATTTAATTTAAAATTAATCAATCAAACAAGCAAAGGTCTTAGCAAAAAAAATAATGAAGATTTTTCTTCCATGACAAGGGTTTATGAAAGCATGTTTCTACTTCAAGATGAAAAATGAAAAATGAAAAATTCAAGTGAATGGAGCATGGTCTCAAAAATATCTTTTTAAAAGACATTTTCTTGAGTCGATCTCAGATCAGTAGGCACATGTATAATAAAATGGACTTTGTATCTTTCCCAACCCTCTCACTTTAAACATATGATTTTTTTTTTAATTTTTGTTTTTCTGAGAATTGAGTCATATTCAGAGAAGCTGGGATATTGGTACATACTGCAATTCTAGAACTTGGAGCGTGGTGCAAATGTTAAAGAGTTCAAGCCTGGGATAACTGTGATAACTGCTCTCAGATAACAGAAAATAGGAAAGTGAATTAAAATTATAATAGTATATTTGTTAATGACATGGTAGCTATTAGAACTAATAAGCTCTAGATCTAGATAAGTTTTGTAAAACAGTGTCTTGCTCACGTTCCATCCTCTGTAGGGTGACCTGATTAAGAGAATTTTACTGTAATCTTCCAGGGTATAGCTTCCCTTCGTCTTCTGGCAATATCCTCCTCTACAGCCAAGAGATGGATAGAAAGAGGTGCAGAAAAGATCATGTGCTTCTAAGCCACTTCTCTGGCCTCATCTCTGTTTAAAGTAGGGAAATCAGAGTATTTCCCAGGTTGGACAGCGGCTTCTCAGCAACAATTCCACAAGAAGGAAGAAAAGTCTGAATGTGTCCTCTAAAACCTAATGTTAGGATATTGCAATGGTTATGAGTATGTGCCTTCTCAACAACACCTGCGGAAACCCATCCAAGATATTATTCAAAATAAGAATAACAAGAATATATTTACTGTCTTTATAGGAGTAAAACTATGATGATCTCATGTTAATAATCTCCTCTAGATAGGCTTATTTTTATTAGTTCTTTGAAAATGTATATAGTATATTTTGATCATACTCACCCCCTCCTGAATTCTTTACAAATAAAGTACATTTATCTATACACCCAACTTTGTGCTTTTTACTTTTAAACCCATTAAGTTCAATTTGTGCTGCTCATGTATCTTTGGATATAAGGTTTTCCCAGTGAAGTGTGATGTGCCTCCCAGGAGGATCCATACCCTTTAGAGAGCTGACTCTCCTTCCCATGCATGTTTCCATGCTGGAAAGATGAACCAAGAATGGAGCTGAGTGGAATTTCTGAGTACTTGTGATAAAACTCAAAAAAAAAAAAAAAAAAAGAAAGAAAAGAAAAAGAGTCTTGTGATCTCAGTTTCTTCAAAACACAGAATTTTTCTTGGACTATGTTTTGTGTTCATCATCACAGTTATAGCAGATAGGAGTAAGTTTACTTCACATTATTCATTACATCTGGGCATTGCTTTTTCATATTCCTCTATGGAAAACCAGGTTTTTACTGTGTGTAACTTGTCTGCCTTGTGCAACTTCCCCTTGTGACTGTACACTTTACTCAAGTGACTCCACTTAACACTCAGAGTACACATTGGCTGATGCTCTGAATAAAGTTGGCTACTGCATGAGGATTAGTCTGCCTCATTTATTGACTCTATTCTCCCAGGTTCCACTCCCTGGAGAGCAATAAACAGTTCCTCCATAGAAAACATTTCTTTTCTTGAAGTCATCTACCAAATGTGACTCTTAGAATCTTTCTATGTCCTCTTCTTAAGTCATCCCTGTGTCCCAGGAAGAGGAAGGTGTTATGATGTCTCATTAAGGGTTCAGCATTTCAGTCTCTTATTGTCTCCCCACTGACCAGTTGTGGGACACTGTGGTAATTGCCATCTACTGCATGAAGAATCTTCTCTAATAAAGGTTACGTGATACATGGATCTATGGGGATAATGACATGTCATTAAGAGTCAGTTTAATACTGTATTCATTTAGCAGAATAACTATGATAGTCTCAGGTTCTTGGTCCAAATAATAATGGCTTCATTTTGTGGAGCAGATCTTAAATCCAATCAGAAAGTGACCGGATACTCCCATGCTGTTCCTGCCACTGTTGCACCTGTAGGCACATTTTGTCAGGCTCATCATTATTGCAGCTTGTGGAGTTCATAGCTGGGTAGGACTGATGGTTCCCTTCTCCTCAAATGGTGTGCATAGCACCTTTCAGCACTAAGAGGCCAAGCTAATAGTGACGAAAGTTCTAGGTCAGTACAAGTTTGATTTCTCCACACTCCAAGACTCAAGTTTATGGTGTCTTCAACAACAGAGTCTTACTGACAAGCTCTAGAGGGCCACCAAGAGCCTGTAATATTTTAGGGGGACTATGGAAAGGCACTAGCTAACAACTTGAGTAAAAGTAACCTTTCTTGGCAATGGCCTTCTTATTTGTTAGTGGGTGGATTCACCATTTAACAGCTAACTCCTTTGGATTCTACGTACACATGTATATATGCTTAGGATCTTTTACATTAATAGTTTTTCATATGAATTTCTCAAAGGTCCTTAGTGTTAGTTATCCCTGGCTATATCCGCTCCACTACCCTGCTCTTCAATTTCCCATCCCATTTAATGCCTCATGTCCCATTATTGATATTTAGCCCTTTACAATACTGCATTCTATCTCTCTTTCCTTGAAACCCCTCCCCATGGCCCATTACTCATTTCCTGATCACTGTAGGAATTCCAAATAAAATACACATATCTAAAAATTCAAAGCTAACATCCACAGATAAAAAAACAAAAACATGTGATGTTTGTCATTCTGGGTCTGAGTTTTCTTTTTTTAACAGCTGAATATTATTCCACTGTGTAAATGTATCACATTTTTACTATCACCTGATAACAGAAAAACAGTTCTTAATTCCTGACTATGTGGCTAGAGTAACAATGAACATGAGTGAGAAGGTCTTTTTGTCCTTTGCATTATAGTCCTTTGTGTATGTGCCCAAGAGACGAGTAGAGCTGGATCATGTAGCAGATCTGATTCACAGTCATTTCCATAATGACTGCGTGTCGTGACCACCCAACCAGCAAGCAGAAATAACACTTGGAATCTTCTCAACAGCATTTATTGTTGGAACCCCTGATGCATTCTACGGGGACCTCGAGCAGCAGGAGAGCGCTGCTTATATAGAGGAGAGAGGGGGCGTGGTTCTCTCTGATTGGTCGCTCTGTCAGAACCTAATTTGTATAGACCCGCTCTGGAGGGGTTGTCGCCAAAATCAGGCTGGCGCGTGTGCAGAGTATTTGTTTACCAGAAAAGTCTGATGAGGCAGGCAGGAAGTCGGCGCCATCTTAGGATCGGCTACCGACAACTGCACTAGTTTATACTAGTTTATACTAGTTTATACTCTTTCTCCAACACTGTGTAAACTTATCTACATCAGCATCTATTGCTTTCTTTTTTCTCTTAGCCATTATGCCTGAGGTCAGATAAACTCTCAAAGAAATTTTAATTTGCATTTTCATAAGAATGTTGACTATTTTAAAGCATGTTTTTCAACCATTTGTATTTCATCTTTTTAAATTTAATTTGTATTTTACCTCTGTTTAATTCAATAATTTTAATTGAATTTTTTTACTGTTTCATTTTAATTTTTCTTTATTCTAGTTACTAACTCTCAGTAAGATATTTAGCTAGTAAAACTTTTTCACATTAAAGAAGTAGTGAGATTGCATACAAGACAACTTAGCTATAACTATAGTTCCTAGCATTCTCTCTCCTATACAGTTCTAAGCCAGTATAGACCACAATAGGCAGTTTGCATGGGATTTGGAGCTGGGAGTAAAGTGCAGGCATGGTAGTTTAAACAGCCAGGAGATTCACTAGAGGGCAGAGGCTCTTGCCATTCATATACACTGACTCATCTCTGATGGGGCAGTAGCTGAGCCTGCAGGATAACAAGTCTTCCATTGGGCTCCCTGGCCCTCCCTGCCCCCTGCTCCACAGGATTATCTGCTTCTTCTACAAATGATCCATGGCTAATGATGGAGCTTCAGGATTGGCAAAGACTGCTCTGAGACTCTAATCATCTTATTGGGTTTCAGCTCATCTTCATAGAACCTGTTCCTACACTCTTGAGCATTTCTCTGCCTGTGACTGTCCATGACTACATTCAGAAATGACAGCCTCATAGATGCCATTGAACTAGCCTCACAACTGCATGAAGGAAAATTCACATAACAAATCTTCTTTAAATTTTATGTTAAATTTCATTGTTTAAAATACAAATAAAAAAAATCCCACATGGAAATTAACCAGACCCACATATACAACTTAATAAATTTCTATAAAGATAGAGCAGCCATTCCAAATGGAAACAGATCTTCATTGTATTTTTATACTTCCATTATCAAATATATTTTTATGTATTTGTCTCATGTAATAAATAATACCCACATGTAAGATTTTATGTGGATATTATCTTCTGGTTGTACTCTAACTAATGGCAGTTACAATAATACTACAGCATGGTGAGAATAATGCTTCTCTAATACACCGATCATTGCATAGTCTTAATGGGGGAATTTGACTATCACAAATCAGTTCCAAATGGGATATAAATTTAAATTTAAACCAACACAACACAAATGATTGGTTATTCTACTTTGAAACTGAAGATGTCCAGCCAAGACTGTGTAAAGTGAGTCTAAAGGCAAACTACATAGTAAATATAACTTCAATGTGTATATAAAATAGTATGCTTAAGTAATTGAGTTACTAGGCATGGTGGTCCACCCCTTTAATCCCAGCACTTGGCATAGTTAGGTGTATCTGTGAGTTTAAGGCAAGTCTCAGCTACAAAGTGAGTTCTAAAATAGACCCTAATCAAAAAAGAAAAACCAAACAAACAGAAAAACCAACCTCATAGTCAGTAAGTTACAGCAATCAGAAGCTGAGAATTCGGTAGAAAAAAGAGAGACAATGTGATAAGCCCTGTAAAAGATAATAGCATTCATAGGGACAGTATGTCAACAAACAGTGCTCAATGCTTTAATAACTCTAAAACAAAAATAAATAAATAAACAAATAAATAAACAAATAAATAAATAAAAGTTTCAAGCCAGAGAAGATAACTCTTACATGTTCACCAAATGGTCAAAATTGGAAAAGTCAGTCAAAAGGAAATGATAGTAAAACCTCGGTCACTGATGTAAATTAAACTGCCCAAGTGTCTGGGACAAGTAACAGAGTCTACTGAATCTAAACATGCCTATCCCTGTGACTCACCAATCCCATGTGTGTGTGTGTGTGTGTGTGTGTGTGTGTGTGTGTGTGTGTGTGT
>JANHMN010000008.1:5471792-5490147 GCA_030674055.1 Rhabdomys pumilio
AGAGAGAGAGAGAGAGAGAGAGAGAGAGAGAGAGAGAGAGAGAGAGAAGTTAGAGAATAGGTCAAGGTACAGTGGTCAGATATAGATTTGGGAATGAAGGCTAAATCTGACAGGGAGAGTTCGAATCACAGGCCAAATGGAATCATAGCACCAAGTGGTGCCATTGTAGTTTAATACTTGGGTTCTGTCAGAAGTGAGCAAACACTGAGCATTGGATTAAGTCACCATAAAAAATTTAATGAAAAAATAAAAAACCGAACACGATAAAGCCAATGTAAAGAATGCTACCAAGAAAATCTGTAGCATTGCCCACTAACCTGCTCCTCCAAAATTGGAGGACAAGCTTAAAAAGAAGAGAGAAAGAGTATCTCAAGAGATTAAGGGAAAGCTGAGCTGGCAAGGATGGTAATAGCTCTGCTGAAAGTAGAGATGTCTAATAGACCAGGGACAAGAAACTTTAACAAAGGAGATGCAAAAGAAAGTGTTAACTGTAGGATTCTGATGTGTTTACAGTGTGAAATACTATTTTTTTTATAAATTGTTTACTTACTATGTAGACCAATAGGACGTTGAATTCACAGAGACCTACCTGCCTTTCCTTCCCAAGTACTGAGATTAAAGGTGTGCGCTCAAATTAAATGATACTTTTAATCAATATTTATGAAAAAGTAGAATTTTGTTTTACATTTTGATTGTGGGACAAGTGCAACACGGGAGAACAGGCCTGAAACAAGAGTGAGGTTGAGAAGTGTCCAAACCCTGAAAATGTCATCTTGAGACCAAAATCTCATCTTGAGACCAGCAGGAGGAAGGATCACTCCCTCCATACTTTTGACCTGCATGGTCTTTGCCTGGTATCCACAAAACCCCCACTTTATCCTTCTTGAGGAAGTCATGTAGCTTCTTGGCCAAATTATGGTTTTAAGCACCTGGGATCACTCTTCTTACAAGTAAACCATTCCCAGCACCTCAGCCCCAGTCAATAATGTACACCTTCCTTGGACCTACTCTCCAAGCTGTATGCAGCCCTTCTTACCCAGTCCCCAGCCCTTAGCAAAGAGAGCTGCTGTTTCACTGAATGTCTTCTAAAAGAGCTGTTTCACTTCCCACAGTAGAGAAGAACAATAACACTAAAAAATCTTCTTGGAGAAGTCCGCTACAGCCTCTCCCACGCTCCTCTCACCCTCCCACCCAGCCCCCACTCGCCCAGACAGAGATCCCAGATTCGTTCATTTCTTCTTTCATTCTGGCCTGGCTTGAAAAAGTGCTTGAATACCCTACAGACAGAAGTAGACCACAATGGCTGTAGGTCTTAAGTCATTAACAAACAAGCTATATTCGCTGTAATTGCAGAGGTTAGATATAGAGTAAAGGCCTTCGTGGGAGGACTGGCTCACCCTAAGACGGGAAAACAGGCTAAAGATGGATGAGGAATTGGATCTGAAATAGGAGGGTCAAATGAGGAAGGAGAGAGAAGGGGGCAAGGAAAGGAATACAGAGAGGGAATTAAAGGTCATTTGAGGGATCATAAGGAAACTAATATAGAATAAATACCCTAAAATATATGCATATATGAAAGCAATCTAAATGAAATCATCAAAATAATGAGGAGATAGCTAACTGGGTGGCTTTAAAACCCCCAAACAACTTAAACTATTGCCAAGGCTATTTGTTACTCCGCATGAACTGACAATAAGGCCCTATTGCTGAAGATGACACCTACATAAATCATTAAACATAGTGAAGTCAATCTGCTGCCTATCTATGGCCTCTACTTCTATCGACTGATGTTCATGGTACTGGAAGGAGCTCTCCATGATACCAAAAGTAAACACTTACGCAGTGATAAATCATTCAGTCTATAATGGTGACTCCAAGATGCATTGGTTCAATAGTGGGACAAAAATGGTGGGAATAGCCAACCAGTATCTGATTTGATTAATGGCCCACTCCATGAGATAGAACTCACATCTTTCCCTGCTTGGCTGGCCAAGAACCTGAGGCTATATAGGACAGATAACTAGAAGAAAACCAAACACTACTGTTCTGCTAAAAGGGCATGTCAACAAAATGACTCCTAATGGCATCTGCTACACTTATAGATCACTGCCTTGCTCAGTCATCATCAGAGATCCCCTGCTGCAGATGAAAATCAATACAAAGACCCACAACCCAAAAATAAGCAGATAGCAAGAGACCTTGAGCCATTCAACCCTAAGTGAAATATCTCCATCAAATTCTTCTCCTAGGGCCTTAAGGAGTTCTGCAGAAGAGGAGGCAGAAGGTGTCTAAGAACCAGAAAGGATGGAGGACACTGAAAACACGTGGTCCTTTATACACAACACAACAGAAGCACAGTATAAAACCACAGAGACTGAGGCAGCATGCACAGGTCCCACATGGGTCTACACCATATGGGGTCCAAGAGCCGAGAGAAGTGGAGACATGTTCCCATCCCTAAGCCAAAAGCTATCCACAGTTGATAGCCACTTGCAAATGAAAAATTAATTTTCTCCAGGATAGTCTCACTGGGGAAACAAACCACCCTCAAGGGTATACTATATGCCCAGTAGTAGATGGCCAAACAAAACAATCCCAACAGCATCTTTAAAAGTTCTTTGGATGTTTTTTGTTTGTTTGTTTGTTTTGTTTTTTGTTTTGTTTTGTTTTTTGTTTTGTTTTGTTTTGTCTCATACTGTTAAGTTAGGGCAATCTCTTTCTCTCTCTCTCTCTCTCTCTCTCTCTCTCTCTCTCTCTGTCTCTCTCTCTCTCTCAACCTCTACAGGTCCGTAAAATACACAATTTTATGGCTTCCAGTTTTGATTTTTATGGAAGTCTTGTATTTGCAAATGTGAGTGTGTCTGCACATATATGTGTTTTGGGGGCTTTTTCTTTGGCTTTCTTCTGTTAATTTTATCCTATTCTGATTTTTTATTTGTTTAATCTAATTTTATTTTGTTACTGTTCCTTAAATGTCTGTTTTCTAAACACAGGAAGGGTAAGGGTTAGCATAGGAGGCTAGCTGGGAGGAGCTGGGGGAGTAGGGGAGGGAACCATAATCAGAATATATTGTATAAAAGTATGTTTTAAATAAGAGAAAAATAAAATTAAAAAACAGGAAGAAGATTGAGGCCTTTCAGATCGTCTTGCTGGTCTTCATTTACTTCCTGAATGTCATAGCTGTCTCATGAGAATCACACAGCATGGCGGCTATAGATATTTTGGGGAAAGGGACTTTTTAACACAATTCCTGAAGCCCTTCACCAGTGTGAAGAAAAACATGTAATTTTGAAAATACAAAGAAGAAATACATGAGGGTTAAATGAGCTGTGGCTTTGTAGAGAATGTGTGTCTATTATTTTTTAAAGAATATTATTTTTATTTATGTGTAAGTATGTACATGTTTGTATATGAGTATGCACACGTGTGTGCCTGTGGAGGCTGTGAAGATAACTTGAGATTCACTAGGGTTGGAATTACAAATAGTTATGAGCCCCTAGCTTGGGTGTTGGGAGCCAAACTTGGGTCCTCTGCAAGAAAAGCAAGCGCTTTTAACCACTGAGCCATCTCTGGAAAGAAAAAGTCACAGTGGCTTAAATTACTTTTCACTCCAAATAGATAGCTAGTTTCTTTTAAAACACAGTACGTTTGTTGGTGTTTAACAAATGTGGATCACAAATTCACAAAAGTCTTTCTTTGAAGTATGTTCAATATCAAAGCACTAGGATGTTGGATTACAAGTTGTTGGTTTCCTGCTCTATTCTTTGAAAATGTCCTGTTGTCCTTTGATCTCACTCTGACACCCTCACCAACCGACTTCTGACTTCTTCAGGGGTCCCTGTAAGGTCTGAGGTCAGGAGGATAGAATAGAGATCATGTGTCTGAAACTATTCTTCTCATGTTCTCCCAAAACACACAGAGGCAGACTGATAAAAACATTTGGATCTGATTTTCACAGGGTCTAATTTGGCTTTCAGATTTCGTCTCTCAATTGAGTAGATTTTTTCACACCAACTACAATAGAAGGTAACAAAAATTTAGATTTTATATTACAAAATAAATAATTAAACAGCACACAATCATTTGCTTCTAACATTATAACATTTTCCCCACTGCAACATTTTCAGAAAACTGTTTTCTCTTTGTGTTCAATGATCATGAACATCCAAGTTGCTTATTATTTTTCCTAAAAACTTACAAGCTAACAAGGACAAGAAGTGTGGTAGTCTTTGGATGTCAAGTTTTTAAAAATTTCTGAATTAACTTTCAGCTATTTCTCAGTAATAGTTTTTGTTTGTTTGTTTGTTTGTTTGTTTGCAGCAAAGATGGAACGTTGGTCTTGGACAGAAATCCATAAATCTTACACAGCAAAAGAAAAGCATACTGTATCTCTTGCCTTCTGTGAAAAGAGCAGATCTATCTCTTACCATCTTTTAAAAAGGTGGTCCTCTTTAGAGCTATTATTGCAGTTGCAACAATATCAAAGAATAGAAGTGGAGCCACGTTTATTATAGAATGTAAACTTTATTTCCTTTCTTGGAGAGTAGTCAGTCCAAGAAAAAATTGCTCCATACTATATAATTTAAAACAACTTTATGAACTACAAAAACCATAATTGTTTCCTTCAAGTTATTTTCATAAAAAAATAGGGTGAAATTTCCCTAATTATGTATCTCTGCTTTGGGCAACAAAGACACCATTGCTGTAGACACATTGCTGACCAGATAAAGTGACTCTACCATCACACACCTGAGCAATTATTCAATCACATGGGGTTCATCTACAGGAGAAAAACAGAATTGTCTCCATGTCCTCTTTGCTCTTAGTCGGGAGTCAGATTAGCATCTTGAACAGTTACAGAAAAGGACTCAATTACCCAACCCTCAGATGCCTACCTTTTGCTGGCTCTTTATGAGGGGATAGTCTCTGATACAACACTGCCAACTCGGAAACCTGGGACTGATTTAGAATATCTCATATTCTTAGAACTTGAGGAAACGACAGAAGTCAGTTGCCAATTTAAAGAGGACAGAAGTCACGACTTAGAAACAAACAAAGGAAGTTTCTTGGCAATAAAACCATTTAAAACATATGCCAATAAAATGTTCAAAGAACCTCTACAGGCCTCCAAAGATAAACACATGATTTCTTTTGTTTTGAAAACCTTCTCATACCTGCACCTTTAAACTCAAATGAACAAACAAATAAAAGATGTTAACAGTTTCTTTCCCCTAAGGAACTAGCCTTCTAGCAAAAGGGGCAAACAGTAAATTCCTAGGATGATAATTAAGATCTGTGGTATGCTAAAGAGTGACATGTTTTATAGGATAAGTGGAAGAGGATGCACTCTCAGTGCCAGAGGACTGGCCACTTTTCGTTGTACGCTTATCAGATTGCTTTGACAGGTCAGGCTGCATTTCCTTCTGAACACTCGGGGTCAGAGTTCTCATCCTGACAGTGGAGAGCACCTCAGTTGGAAGACTGCCTGGTATATTCCAGAAACCGAAGATTGCCCTGGCTTAAGCAAAATGGTGGGCATGGGACATCCAGGGGGACAAAGTAACAGGAAGAAAAACAGAAATTACAACATGTAAGGCTGGCAAGAAGAAGCCTTGTGGCCAGGGAGGTCTTAGAATTCAAAGAACAGATCAAAGAAGCCTTGCAGGCCACAGGGAAGCCAGCTCCACAGGAAGTGGTCTGGAGATCACTTGTAAAACAGTGAGCAGACTTGATGAATTAAATGTCAGCCTTGAAAAGGGAAGAATTGGGTCTAGTCCCCAGGTTCCCCCGAGCCCATTGACTGCACTGGGATGATTTTAACAACCAGTTTCCCATTTGTGCACAGTGGCTTAGCACATCATTTTTTTCTGACACAAGTTTAATGAATGGATTATGTTAGAAATAAAAATTCCGGCTTGCATCAAGATGTACATACTTCCATATTTTTTTCTTCTTTCCCTACTATAGATGTATTAGTTTAAAATGTGTTGGATATTATCTATAAATCTACTGGTGAACAAGGAAAACTCTGGAGATTTAGTAAGAATGAAAACAAGGTAGCCATACTACACTTGTATTGATAAACAAGAAAAGGCCATTGTATACACACCAAACTCCCTCCTGTAGTCTGCTAAGTATCCTATTGGGATGGTAATTACAAGCCCAAGATTTTAAATCAGTAAAATAAGCCTTTATCTATTTTCCTTCAGCCTGAAAAGTTTTTTTCTGTTTTTACTATTTTACTTTCTGGGTTCCACATTTGGTTTATGAGAATTAAAGCTGACATGTGTATATCACCTCAGGAATAATGATTTATAACTAAAAAAAATTTCCCTAATAATAAATGGTGGTGGTGGTGGTGGCTGCAACACTGGTCTTTATTTTCCTGTGAGTCATTTTAATTACATAGGACATCTCTATAATTGAAATTTATTCATTTTTTGTTTGACATTTTAATTGTCTCATTAGCCAGAAAACAGACTCTGAACAGCCAAGTTGAGTTTACATTATAAATTTGAAAAATAGAGGGTCCCCCTACATTCTATCTCTCCCAAGGTTGCCTGTTTCCATTCTTTCTGCTGATCCTCAGGGCTTCAGTCCTGCTCTCCCCCCTCCAATACCTGATCGCATTCCCCTCTTCCCCTCCCTCTCCCCTTTCCCTCCCAGGTCCCTCCCTCCCTCTCCAGACCTTCCCTCCTAGAGGTGAGAGACTCTGAGGACCCAAAGAGAGAGACCTTAGATGAAATGTCCTACAGTAGGGAGATGGAACTTATAGAGTCCACCTCCAAGAGAAAGACAGGGCATCAAGTGGAGGGATGGGTTTGCCATCCCACAGTCAAAAACTCTGAACCAGAATTGTTTGTGTCTGAAAGAAGTAGGGACAAAAATGGAGAAGACCCTGAGGAAAAGGAGGCCCAGTGACAGGCCCAAATTGGGATCCAGCTCAGGGGATGGCCACAAGTCTGTCACCTAATACTGTGCTTACAAAGAGGAGCCTAGCATGACTGCCCTCTGAAAGGCCCAACAAGCAGCTGAAAGAGTTAGATGCAGATATTTATACACAACCAATGGACAGAAGCTGGTGAACCAGATGATTGAATTAGGAAAAAGCTGTAAGCAGCTGAGCAGGAGGGTGACCCTGTAGGAAGACCAGCAGTCTCAACCAATCTGGACCCCTGGGATCTCTCAGACACTGAGCCACCAACCAGGCAGCATAGTCCAGCTGATATGAGGCCCCCAACACATACACAACAGAAGACTGCCAGGTCTGGCTTCAGTGAAAGATGTACCTAACCCTCGAAAGACTTGAGGACCCAAGGAGTGGGGAGTTCTGGTGGGTGGAGAGAGAGGCATCCTCTTGGAAACTGGTGTGGGGGGTGGCAGTGTGGGAGTCAGAGGGTGAACCTGGAGGGGGATAAAGTTTGGACTATAAAAAATTAAAGAATAAAAAACTGAAAAATGATTTCTAGTGGTTTGAAGTCATTCTTCAAGGTCTTCCCCTGAAGTACTTTACACATGGGGGAAAATTTTGTTCACATTTTATTTATTTTACTTACGACATTTAATATTGTCTATAATTTATTATGTTTTAAAGATTTACTTTTGTTTTATATCTTGGAATGTTTACCTGAATGTATGTGTGTGTGTGTGTGTGTGTGTGTGTGTGTGTGTGTGTGTGTATCATGTGTGTATATAGCCCACAAAACCAAAGACGACACTGACTGACTTGAAGCTAGAGTTCACATGATTGCAAGACACCACATAGGTGCTGGGTCAACCACTGAGCTATCTATCTAAACTTTCCTGATGCCCAGCTTAAAAGTACTTAATATATTCTCAATAATAACCCTATGTTACATATATAAATAATAATGATATTTTCCCACTCCATAGCTGCTTTCAGGTTGCTCCAATGATGGTGCCCTTTGTTGTACATGAAGATTTTTTATCTTTGTGAGGTTTCATTTACTAATCGTTGGTCTTAATGACTGACTATCGGGGGCCTGTTCAGCAAGTTTTGTGCCAATACATTCAAGTATAATCTTTACTTTCCCCACTATCAAATTCAGGGTATTAGATCTTAAGTTAATGTCCTTGATCCATTTGAAGCTAAACTTTGCAAGTGATAAAGATTTAGTTCCATTTTTCTACATACCACTATCCATTTTCTCAGCACCAAGTTTTTATTTGTTTTACTAATAAATGATAATGTCGTCATTTCCCCAGTATGTGTTCAAAATTAGGTGTCTGTACTCATCTGAACATATGTATAGTTCCTCATCTTATTTCATTGATCCGTCTGTCTGTTTTGTGGCAATATCTTACCATTATTACTTCTATAGCTTTGTAGTACTTAAAATTGAGGAATTCTTTCATCATTCAGGATTGTTTTAGAAGCTTAACATGTTTTTCCCAATGACTCTGTAGAGTGCTTGTTTATAGAATGGACATTTTCACAATATTAACTCTGTTGATCCATGAACACAGGAAATCTTCCCATCTTCTCATGTCTTCTATTTCATTCTTCAGTGTCTTAAAGTTATATTTTTATCATTATTAGTAGTAGTGGTAGTAGTAGTAGTATTGGTAATTTTACAAACCTTTCACTTGCTGGGTTAGAGTTACCTCACATTATTTCTATTTCTGTGAAGCTATTCTGACTGTGGGGCTATGAAGGTATTGTTCTCCAGACTTCTTTTTCAGTACGGATATATATATATATATATATATATATATATATATATATATATATATGTGTGTGTGTGTGTGTGTGTGTGTGTGTGTGTGTGTGTATGTATGTATATATGCATATATGTATATATATATATGTGTGTGCATGTATGTATACATGTATATATGCATATATGCATATGTGTATATGTGCATATGTGTAAATGTGTATATGTGTATATGTGTATATGTGTATATGCATATATGTATATATGTATATATGTATATATGTATATATATATACATATACATACACACACACACACACACACACATATATATATATATATATATATATATATATATATATATATATGAATTTGTGTGTTAAATTTTTACCCTGCTACTTTTCTGAAAGTATTTATTGGTTGTAGTAGATGCTTCCTGGTGGAGTCTAAACATTATATATATATTCAAATCATCTGCAATAAAAGCATCTTTGACTTCTTTCTTTCCTATTTGTATCCTCTTGATTGTCTCCAGTTGTCTTATTGCTCACCTAAGACTTCAAATATTATATAAATGGGTATGAAGAGAGTAGACATCCTTGTGTCACTCCTGATTTTAGTGAAAATGCTTTGAGTTTCTCCTTATTGAGAATGACATTGGCTGTGGGCTTGAAGCATATTATATGAAGGTATAACCCTTATATTCCAAGTATCTCCAAGACTTTTATAATGAAATGATGCTAAATGTTGTCAAAGGCTTTTTCTGCATCTAATGCAATGATTATTTGGCTTTTGTCTTTTAACCTGTTTATAGGTGAGTTACATGTTAAACCATCTCTGTAATGAAGCCTACTTGATCATGGAAGACAATCTATTTTATGTGTTCTTCTATTTGGTGGCTGAAAACGTATAACCTTTGCACAATTGAGCCAATTTTTAATTTTTCTGATTAAGCTACTGTGTTTTATTAATTATTTTAAAGAATATTTATGTTTTACATGGCTTGTCCTTACTATGTCCTTTCAAAGGTCTTGTGACTTAGTGAATTCATAGCTTTAAGCCATTTGAGCATACATAGGCATGACCTGAAGACATGTCTTTCTGCTTTGGAAATATGCTCCATGAAAATCTCAGTGGCAACCTGTGCCCTTCCCCCAGGCCTAAGCAGGCCTGCAAGTCATTGACCACAACAAGACCAAACAACAATAGGACCTAGAAGGAGGCATTGCCTTGCCAGTCTTGGCGCCCTGAGGTCTGCTACAGAGCTAAGAAGAATGGACTGCCTGCTGAGCTAGCCTTGACACCTTCTGGACTACTATCTCCTCACCGAGCCCCTGGGCGGTACTGAGAAGAGACTCTGGGGGGTGGGGCTTCCCCTTTATATGTGAAAGCAAATTATTAAACTTCGGGCCTTGATCAGAATACTTTGTCTTGGCCCCACGTTTCTCTCGCCCTCCTTCCCGTTAATCCCTAGGCTTCGTCTCAGGAGAACCTGGTGATCATGGCTGCAGGCAGCTACAGCAACCAAATGAAGAATTGAAATAGCCTAGCAAAGTATGTCTTAGTTTTGGAGAGCTTGAATGCATTCATTACAAAATAAGCAATATTGAGTGGTGGAGTGGAGTTCGTGATTCACTGAAGCTGCAGAGGGTCAATCCTATCTTTTTAAGCTCCTCCCATATGTCAATAAGGTGCTGCTTAAAAAAAAAGAGGACCCCAAGACTGGGCAATTCACAGTGAACAGAGAAAGTTCTAGCAGCTGGAAAGGCCAATATCAGCATGTCTGCAACTGGAAAGAGCTTGTCCACGATATCATTATCATACAGTAGAAGGTGTCACTTTGAAGAATGGTTAAGAGAAAAATAGTGGGAGTAAGAGGGGAGGAGAGTGGTGGGAGAGAGATGGATGGAGCATGAATAAGACCCAGAAAATGAGCCTGAGCTCGTTATATCCTTTTATAAGAAATCCACTCCTAGAATAACAAAGCATCCTTTCATTCCAAGATTTTTGCGGCCCAATCACCTCTTTAACATTTTATCTCTTAAGAGCTTTATGGTGGCAGTTGAAATTTTGGGAGAGGCAAATACTCAAACTCTAACAGTATTGCAGCATATTAATTGAATGTCAAAGATCTGGATACTTCTACTATAGAAGAAAAATATTTTCTTTGAATTGAAAAACACAAAATTTAGAAAAACTGAAAATAGAAACATGTGAAAACTCAGAAAATGTGCTTAATGTGAGCTCACGTGTTGCTGCCTCTCTGTGCTGCAGCAAAGTTAATCAATAGAACATTCCCAGGACTCCTGAGACCATAGGATCATGGAGATGAACACTCTGCCTCTGCCTCTCTCTAGAGGTAACTGATACCTTATGTGACCACTACTTTCTTGCTTTGCTTCAGTTTGGGTACATGTGTTTGCTT
The DNA here is from genome assembly GCA_030674055.1 of Rhabdomys pumilio. Taxonomy (NCBI): domain Eukaryota; kingdom Metazoa; phylum Chordata; class Mammalia; order Rodentia; family Muridae; genus Rhabdomys; species Rhabdomys pumilio. The sequence continues at coordinate 5,482,896 of JANHMN010000008.1, forward strand.
GTCTAATAATATGGTTTTATTTTTCTATATTTTAAACTATAAAAATAGACCCATGGATCTGAGCATTATCATGTAAACATCTATTGTGTTTCCTTGGCTCAACATTCAGTTGATGAGAGTCATGAGTGTGTGTATCTGTGTTTACTTTATAGACTCATCTGTTCATAATATTTGATTATCCAGTGAAAATCTCAAATGTAGTATGCCTAAAACCACAGTCATTTAAGAAAAAACTGCTTTTATCAATTGATCATAGTCACCTCTTCCCCAATTCTTCTTCAATATACCTCACTCAACTTTTGAGTCTTGCTCTCTCCCATTTCACTCAAAACCATCAAGTCCAGTCTGTGTTGACTTACTACCCTTGGACATGGGGCCTGTCCTGAAGTGTGACTGACCTACTAGGGTAACACTATAAAAGTAAAGTGACTCTCTTACCTGGATCCAAGACCTTGTGGTAAGATAGATCATAGGCCCTAGAGAGAACCCATATTATTATTCTGCTAAATCAACATAGTATTAAAATGATTTCTGGAGAGGTGGCTCAGTAATTAAGAGCACTATCTGTTCTTCCAGAGGATCCAGGTTCAATTCCCAGCACCCACGAGACCACAAACAACTGTCCATAATCTGGTTCCATGTTATTTGACATCCTTACCCATACACACAAGCAAAACACCAATGCACATAAAATTTTATATATATATATATAATATATATATAATTTTATATATAAAATATATATAAAATTATATATAAAATATATATTATATATAAATAAAATATGTATAATATATATTATAAAAAATATATATATAATATATATAAATATAAATATATATATATATATATATATATATATATATATATTTCTAATGGCTTATACCCTTAATCAATTTATTTCTCAACACCCATTAAAGGAGCTTCTTCTTGTAATACAAGGTCCCAATTGGTCAATATGTAGGAAATAAGAGATTTTAAAGTGCTCAGTCTTTTTTTTTTTTATTGGATATTTTATTTACATTTCAGATGCCAATCCCTTTCCCCATTTTCCCTCCCCAGAAAACCCCTATCCCGTGCCCCCTCCTTTTCCATTTGGCTTTTATAAAATTTTTTTAAATGTTAATCAAGGGCTTTATAAGTATGGTAATGCCCAATCAGAAGTGTAACCTAATACCCAACCTAGCTATGTAAACTATCTTTGACTGGTGGAGACACATGAACTTCTGCCTCCATGCCCCCTCTCTCTTTCTCTCTCTTTTTCTCTCTCATTACCTAGCTTCTCATCTACTTCATCTTCTCCTCTCCTTACTCCATCTTTTCCTCTCGGTGCTTCTTTCCCCTTAGCTCCTCCTACATATTACCCTTCCTGTTAAAATTAAGCTTTTCTCTCAGAATACAATTAGAGCATAATTATTCCTATTTGTACCAGTGAGGTACAAGATAGTCTTAATACCCAGTCCATCCTTTTGTTGACTAACCAGAATCTCTGTCGTCTCTCTTGACTAGAACACTTAATTTTGAACCTGGCTTTTTCTTAGCTTTAGAATGAATGTCAGCTGAAAACCATCCATTCAGATCTTTTCTCTCAAGGTAAATAGCCTGGATTGGCTATGAGTCTATAGGTCTTCAATGCCGTCAGAAATCCAGAATGACTAGATTAACTGAATTTATGGGAAGCACTAAGCATAGCTTCTAAAACTCAGAAATTGTTCCTTTACTATTTTGTGGACTAATTTGAGGATTGTTGAACCTTAATCCTTTTTTTTTTTTAATAGAATTCTACTCAGAGTTCACCTGGTCCTTGTTTGTTGTTTGTTGTTTGTTGTTGCTGCTGTTGTTGTTGTTGTTGTTGTTGTTGTTTTGGGTTTTTTTTTGTTAGAAGACTTTTAATTACTGCTTCTATTTCACTAGAGATTATGAGCCTGTTTGAATTTGAGATTAAGTACTTTATGACCTCAATACTGAAATATTTTTAAATAAACTATATCTGAAAAATGTCCTGTTTGTGTATGGTAATAGAATCACTTCTTAATTTGGGAGTTTATAAAGAAAATCATAAGCAAATGTCTTGAAGAAATATTCTTGCATATAAAATTTAAGAATGTAAAGCAAATTAGTGTTTCTTATACTGGTTCCCACTGTCCTGACAATTTTTCCAATATTCATTAACTGTTGACCAGTTTATGGCCATGTTTATCCTCTCCCAGTTACAAAATACTCACTCATTTTTCTATTTCTAGAAATACTTTTTAGTTTCATTTTTTCAGCATGCATTTCCTTTAAAGTTAGCATACATACGTCCTTCAGTTCCCACCCTTTTGAGACAGGAATCATGACAGTAAAGGGGGTCCTGAGGACCCCATTTTTGTATGTCTAAAATATTCAGGCGTAGACAATGTTCCCTTTCAAAGCACTGACCCTTCCTGATTTATCCGCTTCTCCTTCTGGACTTATCCATGTGGGAGAGCATTGCCAAACCCCATTTGTCTTTTCCTGCCAGCATCCCTGTGTCGTGACATTATGGCACTTTGTTCTGCAGAAGTATTTTTAAAAGGTGACAAGCCTGTTTCTGTGGAACATTTAAATAATAAAAAGCAGTTTTAATTAGTCTCTGGGAGCTGCCTGGAAGACGGCGATGGAGCGGAGCAGCTCACACACTGTTTGCTTTATGCTTCTCAGGTTATATCTGTCTCCACATGACTATAGCTCTGATATACGCAGGCCATTCTTCGGGAATATCTTACTTTCTCTGCTAGAACAAATGTCCTCATATTAAGGCCCTTGCAGAATATATTTTATTATTCCTGGAACTATTTGCTGAGGTAATTAAAAACATTTCCATTTCACTTCGCTAAACTAAGGTTTCCCTGATGCCCAATTCACAACATTAAGGAAACAGAAACACTAGAGAATTCAGATGGCAGTTTAATGTTGTTTTGTTTCCTTTATGCAATGAAGCACTCTGACATGCACAAGCTCCTTTTGTTTGCACCATTTGCATATGATCTCCGGCTGACTCAGACAATGGTCCTGTGAGCCCACTCCGTGGTTGTGTCTGCTCATATTATATTGTAGCCATTGATACATGTTTCTCTCAAAATGTGAGAAAATTGTGACTCGTGTCCCATGTGTGCTGCCAACATGGCGGTGGTCACATAGAGTATCTGCTCAGTAAATCAGCATATGAGTAATGATCCATTAGCAACTTCTCTGAAGCACTCCTGAGACTCCTGAATATTTTTTCAATTTCAACAATATTCTCAGTGTAAATGATTCCCTTTATTCAAGTTTTAGAACAATAAACCATATATTCTCTGTTCTTTCTCCCCTGTATGAGACCCAGATCTCAGCCTTCAAAGGGGGTTAGTATAAGGCATTCATTTGGGAAATTAAACTGTGCCAAACTATGGAATTTCAAATGGAGATATATTTAGGTTCAGCACTCCCTTAATTACATTGTCAAATTATTTCCAGTATCTTCCAAAGCCTAATAAAATGCATTAAATCATTTTCTGATGTTTAGAAGAATGAGCATAACCATGAAAACTGCAATACAGTGCCAGCGAATAATAACAGTCCAAAGTAAAAACACATAGTCTATTTTAATCACATCCTCAGTAAAATATTTGTACAGTGTTGTTTCACAATTTAAAAAATCAAAGCATTTAGAGTTTGAAAAAAATGGAGTCATAATACCCGAAGAGAGGGAAGTGTACACTAAAGTGTAGAGGGAACTGCCTAACAGGGAGAAACAGCCCAGAGTGTCGTCTTCAGTACGTCCCATGGCTGGAATTAAAGAATCTTAAATGAAAGATTTGACTCAGCAATTACAAACACTTTAGACTCTTGCAGTAGAGTTGGGCTAGGTTTCCAGCAGCCACATCAGGCAGCTCACAACCCCCTGTAGCTCCAGTTCCAGGGATTCTGATGCCCTCTTCTGGCCTCCACAAGTATCTGGATGCATGCCATGTATATGCAAACACATAAAATAAAAGTAAATCTTCAGACATTAAGTCTGACCCCAGGAATCATTTTAACTATATAGAAATTAGCAATAAGATTGTAGGAGTTGGAGTGTTCACCTTCTTTATTTATTTCTCTGTCTTTCATAGTATCAAATGAATATTTTCTACTTTTATAACAATGGAAAAATAAAATAACTAAAGAAATTAATACCCGATCATAGTTTTTAAATTCGAAAACATTTCAAAGAGGCTCTGGAATGCCCATCACCAGAGGTCACCAGGGGTCATCAGAGACAAAGTCAAATAGTTTGGAACCTTTCAACTTAAACTGGCCTACGTGGTAACCTGTACACCTGGACCTATTCCATGTCATCTGTCATTGATCCCAAGTGTACCAAGTGTCAGTTCAGGCCTTCATAGCTCTGTGTAGAATGACTCAAACACACCAATGTATACCTCCTTACATTATCAAACAGACATCATTTTTTGGAAGGTATGAGATGCCTTTAAATTTTAAAATTCTTTTCTCTCTCTTAATAAATATCTTCTTTGAGGAAAGTCAGGGGAAATCTCAATAACTGATGATTTGATAGAAATTTCTATAAGGTATAATTGTAGCTAAGAATAGATAAATGGTCTATGTTGTTAAATGGAATTTATTTATAGAATACTGTGCATAAAAAACGTCACAAACCAACAGAAGCATAGATCCCCCTACATTTGCAAACCATTTACCCAATTGAAATTCAAAAACCATTCATATACATTTTCAGAGTTCATATACATTTTAAATTGTGTCTTTTTGGGTTTTTTGGTGTAAAATAGAGCTGAGGAGACTCAATACAAGGTATAGTGATTTTAAAAATTATTATTATTTAATGTCATTTAACAAATTTAATAGCATTAAGACAAATTGTTCAGATATAAAACAAAATTTCTCTTTGACTTGTCCTATCTTTTATAGTTGCAAGTGTTTAATCTTATTCGTAGATATTTTACCTTCAAACTGCATTTTGATAAATAATTTTAAAATGTAATAAATAAAATGAAAATGTGATAATTTTATGAGGAATGTATAGTTCCACAATCCCAGCACTTGGGATGCTAAGGTAGGACGATCACCTCAAGTTCAAGGCTAGTCAGAGCTACAAAGTAAGTTTGAAATTGGTTCTGTTCTGACAGAGTCAGGGCACTCTTCACAACTCCCTCTCCCTGCCCATCTCCAGTACTGTTTCGAGTTTCTTTTACATATCTGATTCATGTAAACTTCTAAAGCCTTCGTGTGTTTCCTGAGACTTCAGCTTCTGTTTCTTTGTCTTTCTCCCTCTTTTCCAAGACTGTCACCTGCAAGCATGCTAACACTCAATTGCTCTTTTATCTCCTTCTAAGTCCCTAGGACCAGTTTACACATGACATGTGGTACCTGCTTGCAGTGCGCATCCTCCGCTCGCTCTCCAAACGCTTAGCATTTGTTCTGTGAGCCCTTTAATTACACTCAGAGAGGAGAGGATTTTCTTCTGTCTGTGTTGCTTTGCTTAAAGAATTTATTCGTTTCTGCTCCTCTCAGTTCACTGAAGAAACTAAGCAATCTACTCAGTCTCAGGCAAAGAGAGAGAAGAATACCTTAGCTGGGCTTGTGTTATAATTTAGAACATCCTAGACTCAACTGAAAATCAACAGGCATCTTGGTGAAAATGCAGATTCATGAGTCAGCCACAGATGCCCTGGCTCTTACTGTGTACTGAATGTCAAAGAACTTTACTTGTATAAACAGTCCAGAATGTTCTGAAATCTGAACACAGAAGACAATTACCTGTGAGCAGCTATTTCAGTCACATCTATGTCAAAGGGCAACATTGAGCGAATAGCACTTTTAAGAGATAACTATTTCCTGGAGTTTGTGTTTGATTTATCTACAGTGTGTTATTTTTACACGTTATTCTCTGCAGTGTGTTACTTAGTGTAGGACCGGTGTGATTAATAATCACTTGGTTTAAAAATGAAGAAGAAAGAAAGAAAAAAGAAAGAAAGAAAGCAAATCTCTTCATTGGGTTGGTTTTGTGCCTTAAATGATGTCGCTAACATCTTTCTCAGCACCTGATCTCAACATGCGATGGAAATCAAATTAACAAAAACAAAGTCTTCAAAGGAATTATAAATTAATTCTCTTCATTTAAATGAACAGCAGGTTTCTACGATTAAGAATGGTATTGCCCTATTTTCTCCAAAAATAATATTCCTCCAGGTAATTACAACTTATTATTTTTTTAATTTTTGAATTATGACATTATTTTAAAGTCATTTTGGGTTTATAATTGAATATTGGTAGTTATATATTATCTGGAACCTAAACATAGAAAATTGGTGAATCGTTTAGCTTTACATTATGATATTCTTTCAAGTATGAGATGGAATATTTTATATAAGAAAAAGTGTTTTAAAAAAAATGAAGGCAAATTACATTTAGCAGAGTTCCTTTGAGTAGTGAAGGAGGAAGCACTCTCAGCAGGAAATGCCGAGGGAGCTCCTCCCAGCAAGCGAGGATGGCAGAAGGTAGAGAGGGAGAAATGGAACAACATAAGAGCAGCTCATTACAGCTCAGTGTCCTTAACTGAAGACATTTCCTCACTTGCACATGTTCAGTTGGCAGCTGATGACTGGTGAGGGTCAGCTTTAGCCAAGACTCAGCAGAGTTTTAGAAGAATATAATTTCAATTTTCAGTTCATGTAACAAGATCACTTTTTTAATAAGTAAAAACTAAATAATACTGGTATGGTCTTACATGAAATTTAGTGTTGACAAGTGGTAAGCAAGTATTTTGTAACGATTTAACTCTATCAAATGAAACTTAGGCTTCTGCTTCTGTAGGAGTAGAAATCACTCATGGTACAAAATATGAAGAGTTGTAGGAATTCTAAACTTCATGGCTGGAGAGATAACTCAGATGTTAAGAGCACTGGCTGCTCTTCCAGAAGACCTGGGTTTGATTGCTACCACCCTCATGGTGTCTTACAACCATCTGTAAGTGCAGGGGACCTGATGCACTGTTCTGGGGTTATGCACACCAAGCATGGAGGCAGATTTCTGAGTTCAAGGACAGCCTGGTCTACAGAGTGAGTTCAGGACAGCCCAGGGCTACACAGAGAAACCCTGTCTCAAAAAACAAGAAACAAAAACAAACAAACAAACAAAAAGTTTATCATTATGACTTTGGTGGGGAAGAAGAGAAGGAAGGAGTGTGTGTGTGTGTGTGTGTGTGTGTGTGTGTGTGTGTGTGTGTGTG